>CM067350.1:1145924-1358424 GCA_034190875.2 Urechis unicinctus
CACCTCATTGATAGCGCGTCCGATGACAGGGAGGCAGCACATGAGGGAATACTGTAGATCTTGCCAGGTGATGTAATCATTCACCGCTGTTAACTTCCCTTTGCCTACTCGCGTATCGCCATCATGACGTCACTGCTTCCAGTACTTGTATTCCTCACTTGAGGCGGTTGACTACTCGAGATTGCAGTGGATACCCTGCGCTGTTTAGACGGAGTTAAACAAACAACGAGGCGGCTTCCAGATCATCCAATACACGTCTGTTTACATACTGAGTTTACATAGATCTATACCTGTCCTGGCCATTTATTTAGACCACACTACACGGTGGAAGCTTAGTTGATGAGGAGAAAGTATGTCCACCTGGATCTTACCAAGAAAATCCATTTACGTGTAATAAGCGAATCGTGGGCAGTATTGTCGGAGCGACTTCAATAAGCTGTCATGAAGATAGCTCAATGCTCCGGGACTGTTAATCAGAGCATCAAACACGACGCACCTTCTGTAGGTGTGCGACGCACCTTCTGTAGGTGTGCGACGCACCTTCTGCTGGTGTGCGACGCACCTTCTGTAGGTGTACGATGCACCTTCTGCTGGTGTGCGACGCACCTTTCTGCTGTTGTGCGACGCACCTTCTGTAGGTGTGCGACGCACCTTTCTGCTGTGGTGCGACGCACCTTCTGTAAGTGTGCAGTCTCGACAATTTTCCATATCCACCCTATCCACCAATACAAGCCATTGTCGCTATCTGATGGACTGTAATGTGCTATCACCCAATGCTCTAAAGCTAGGCTATCTTGAATAGATGCTCTAAAGCTAGGCTATCTCCATGATGGGATCCTCTAAAGCAAGGCTATCTCCTTGAATATATGCTCTAAAGTAAGGCTATCTCCTTGAATATATGCTCTAAAGCTAGGCTATCTCCTTGAATAGATGCTCTAAAGCTAGGCTATCTCCTTGAATAGATGCTCTAAAGCAAGGTTATCTCCTTGAATAGATGCTCTAGAGCAAGGCTATCTCCTTGAATAGATGCGCTAAAGCAAGGTTATCTCCTTGAATAGATGCTCTAAAGCAAGGTTATCTCCTTGAATAGATGCTCTAAAGCAAGGTTATCTTTATGAAGAAATGCTTAAGTAAATCAAACTAACGAGGATAGCAAAATAAGAAGTAGTCAATGTACTTGATGAAATACAGTATCGGAAGAGTGTTTTGAGAGACTGTATTTTCAAGTTCTTTTCGCTTTTTTTGCTGGTGATAGGTAACATGTATATCTTAATTGATGAACAAAGCCTTTCGTTTTACCTTTATCCACTTTGCATATGTCTATCGCTCTGTGGGATCCAATATGGCGATCTAGCATGTAAAGGTTACTTATGGCAAGCCGTGGTAGCATCAGTAAACATTGTGGTATATACAGGTACCCTTTGATGCTATCTTTAATGTCGGCCGCCTTCAGTAACGGTTTGCAAGAAAAGGCTTGGTTAAGATAAACAAATCTCGAATAGAACAGCTCCCTGTAAGATGGAGCTAGGATGCTATAATCATATATCCGTTAAAACAGCTCCCTGTAAGATGGAGCTAGGATGCTATAATCATATATCCGTTAAAACAGCTCCCTGTAAGATGGAGCTAGGATGCTATAATCATATATCCGTTAAAACAGCTCCCTGTAAGATGGAGCTAGGATGCTATAATCATATATCCGTTAAAACAGCTCCCTGTAAGTAGTGTAAGATGGAGCTAGGATGCTATAATCATATATCCGTTAAAACAGCTCCCTATAAGATGGAGCTAGGATTCTATAATCCTATATCCGTTAAAACAGCTTCCTATAAGATGGAGCTAGGATATTCAAGATATATTCAATGTTTTTGTGACGGTCTGCGAGCAATTACGTTTATATACCAAACTTGTGTCTATATGTATGGTGGTCACAGGGCAACGAGCTCGTGTTCGGCTACACTTCACAACTAACTTGTATATCAGTCAAGAATTACATAATTGTACACTCTCTCGGTGTGTTCGCTTGTGGCAACAGCTGCTCGGCGACTTCACTTGGATATTTAAAAATCATTACGGTACATGATTGATATGTTTGTACATATACAAAACGTCAATTACCCACGGACACTATGCAAAGAAGACACATTTTCACCTGCCGTTCGTGTGTACAGACATAGCATTGCGGTGCACTTACACCGGTGCCAGAATTCAGGTGTATAGATCTCACACATTGCCCTTACAGTGGTGACAATTTGTAACAAGCTTGAGTAAAGCGTGTGGACTTACCTGACCAGCTGACGGTTTGGCTGGGTCCAAACTGTATCCGAGTAAGGGGATTCCTAAATAGCGTGTAGCAATATAGGCTGTGTTAATGGCGTCTCGACTGCCAATGGCCAGAATGGCCGTCACGTTGTGGTTGAATATATAATCGCACACGTAGATCATAGTTTCACAAGCATTATTAAGAAACTTCAGTGTGTCGACTTCAAGTCGTAGAGCCGTTGTATTGCTCTTACCCAACGCTTTGATGTTTTGCTTTTCTATAGTTGTGATTAGATGTTGTCGCAAACTATCGAAACTGCTATTCCTGAACATGACCCCGATTCGATGAATGGGTCCTTTATGAACAGCTCGTGATGGTGATGACGTGAGGAGGTTGGATAGAGATGAAACGGGTGGTCGGAGGAAGTTGACAGCAGAGGTGCTGCCTGTACCCACGTGGAGCAGATGTGACATAGCTGTGGTGGATTCAGTTGTGATGTTGTGAGATGCTGCATGACGAATAGTGCTGGTACAGACGCTGGGCAGTGAGAGAAACCATGGTGATGACGAGGGAGAGGATGAGGGAGCGAGCAGAAGGTGAGGTGCGGCCACAGCCAGCAGATAGCCAGGTACAATCCATGGCTACAATGTGGCTACACCAATATGGTATATATCCCTACAATAACGGCCAACCACCTGCTCTGCCCACCTGCCATTTGTACAGGCACCAGGCGCGTTGATTACATGCATATCAATTTGGTGGTCACTTCCGATATGCGAAGGTTCAATGTGAGAGCAGTATCCTTACAAAGTATCCTCTCCAAAAGCAAGAATGATATCTTCAAACGTACAGTCTGCACCATGATGCGGGCATTGTAGGTCACAGCCAATCTATGCCAGCTAAATCCTCGATCAAATTAAGCTTGCATTTTAAAATTCCCATGAGTACATTTGTGGGTTGGCGCCAATCAGCAGAGCACGGGGCTTCAATGTGAAGCTCTGTGAAATACAGCGAGAAGAGACGGAACAGCGAAATAGAGACAGCGGCTCAGCGATGTCATCTAATGGCAACTATACACGCTGCTTGCCCCTTAATGTGGCTCAGAAATTGTCAAGCGAGGTTTTGAGCGTCTTATGCGTGAGAGAGCTGATTACAGAACTGCATCTCTTCCTCATTCACTCACTGCAGTATCCTTCCTCATCCACTCACTGCAGTATCCTTCCTCATCCACTCACTGCAGTATCCTTCCTCCTCATCCTCACTGCAGTATCCTTCCTCATCCACTCACTGCAGTATCCTTCCTCACCCACTCACTGCAGTATCCTTCCTCATCCACTCGCTGCAGTATCCTTCCTCATCCACTCACTGCAGTATCCTTCCTCATCCACTCACTGCAGTATCCTTCCTCATCCACTCACTGCAGTATCCTTCCTCACCCACTCACTGCAGTATCCTTCCTCATCCACTCACTGCAGTCTTCCTCATCCACTCACTGCAGTATCCTTCCCGGCAGACGCTGCTTTCTCAAAGCCCCTTCTTTAATCTCTTTGGGTCACAATCTTCCACGACGATCCGCTATAAGTCAACCCGACATTTTTGGCGTCTTATACCGATTAACAGCTGATGCTCGCCTTAAATCCTAATTTGGAGCGCCTCATTGCTGTTGGATATTTGCCGTGGGCTGATGATGCAGGTCTGCGAGGTGAGTGGTATCGGGCGGTGCTAAAGTCACCAGTAGACGGAGCTGTCCGGACGAGGGAAACAGTCCATGGTGAGAACCTCAACTTACCAATGTTGCTGCAGCTGATGATGATGCTAGCGCTGCCACCTAGTCCGAGCTGCTCTATCAGTGATGCTGCCGCTACTCGTGGTTATAACACTGCACTGGCCCCTAGCAGTGCTGACATCACTGCCGGTGTAGAAGGGGCGCTATGCAATAGGGATATTGGCGGGATATGGTGAGTGCGAACTGGGCCTGGTCGCTGGGCATGCTGGGAGATGGGACGGCGCTGGGAAGATGACGAGAGAGTGGGGGGGGGGGGGGGGGTTGAGGCGGTGTGGGGTGAAGGCGGTGACGGGTCGGGCCAGCGGGGGTATGGTGACATCGATCGCCAAAGAGACAAGAGTGAGAGTAAACGCGTCAAGTCATTGCATACGGGGCTCTCGATAAGCGGACACTACACGCTGTCCACCAGACCACCGCTATATCTACCGCGTCCTACACCACGTCTCCGCCGTTTTTCTTCTCTCTTTTTCTTGTCAATTCCTGACGAATGCAATTGGGGCTAAATAAGAAGAGAGCAAAATACATTGCGCGTTACTCCTCATCTGATTCCGCTCATTATCCAACACAGAGTTGGCAAGCCATGTGGGCGAGCTCAATGAGCCCGCGCTCACATCTCGTACCACTTGGCGAGGCAGAACACACATGGGGTCGAGCAGCTAAGTGGATGTGTCAGGGAAAGAGAAATAGGTGAGAGGAATAGGTTATGAGTCCGCCGTGCCCCCGCGCTACCTGGTCCTCCCCGCCATCCCCCCCCACCCCCACCCCCGCGTGCCCTCTCCCGCCGCATATATTATTTACACCTAACCCAGATTACGTTATGTTTCAATGGAACCCAAGTTACCCGGATCCAAGGAGGGCCATCCTTGTTGGTGTTGGTATATGGAGCACACATCGACTATTGTTTCATGCTGCAACCTGCCATCTATTGAATGTTATCAACAGAATAAGTTCACAGCCAAACACAACCTCCATGAACATGAAAAGGCCAGTTCTTAATCCACCACAGAACAAGTTCTTAAAATAAGATCGCAATCATTGATCAAGGTAGATTACCTTGCATACAAGACAATCTCTAAATTTTCGTGCCCATAGTTGAGTTGTACTACGCTCTGATTGGCTGCTTATTCCGATGACCGGCCTCGCCAACCACACCGAGTAACGGTAGCTCGTCTCATTGTATAAGAAAGCATATCTCCTGGTTGCTAATTGTATGATGACATAACCTGTGTAATGAAGTGGGAGGAAGTTATTATCTTTCTGGGATGAGCATCGTTATGGTGATCTAAAGATGAGTCTATCTTTGCTTTAACGTAGGCTTGATACAGGTAGATAATTAGGTATAAGCGATTTCCATGAACAGACTGGATTCCTCTGCTGTTTGTCCCCGAAATTTATCTCAGCGAATTGCGTTTACATTTAAATGCAATAAGATTCGTTTCTGCCAATGTCGCAACTTTTGACCTTTTAACCACGAAATGACAAACATATTAGAATATGGCCTTTTAGCATAATCCAAGCTTAGTACATCATCATGTTGTAAGCGCTTAAAGAGACAAAGTTCATTGTAAAAGTGACTTCCAGCAACGCCGGGATCGGCTACTCAAGCCCTAACTCGCATGTATTCCGCTATACCAGTAAATTTCTCCCGACGAAATAATCGAGTTTGTCGCTCCAAATACTAGTGGATTTGTGTTTCTCAATCGAAAACGTTGCTTGGAACGACTTTTTTCGCTGGTTGTTAAATTTCAAAGGGCCAAAATAACTGTCTAATAGTTTGTTAAACTTATAGTTTTATCTATCCGTTCTTTTTTAGCCTTCTTTACTCATCAACCAACTGTATTCATCCCACGTTAACCCATTATTACATTAATCCATCCCACGTTAACCCATTATTACATTAATCCATCCCACATTAACCCATTATTACATTAATCCATCCCACGTTAACCCATTATTACATTCATCCATCCCACGTTAACCCATTATTACATTAATCCATCCCACGTTAACCCATTATTACATCCATCCCACGTTAACCCATTATTACATTCATCCATCCCACATTAACCCATTATTACATTCATCCATCCCACATTAACCCATTATTACATTAATCCATCCCACGTTAACCCATTATTACATTCATCCATACGTTACCCATTAATCCATCCCACATTAACCCATTATTACATTAATCCATCCCACATTAACCCATTATTACATTCATCCATCCCACATTAACCCATTATTATTTTACCCCATCCCCATTTAAAAAATTATTACATTAATCCATCCCACGTTAACCCAAGCTACAGGCAATCCATCCCACATTTTATTACATTCATCCAAAACACTGTTCCCCAATATTACATTAATCCATCCCACATTAACCCATTATTACATTAATGCATCCCACATTAACCCATTATGACATTAATCCATCCAATTTTACCCCATCATTAGATTTAAAAATGGAGTGTCCCAACTTAGGCATAGACAATTTGGCACTTCCCCGATTCCAAAGATATTCAGTGCTAACGATACATCAACATTAGGTTGTGTCCCATGCTTACTTTGCGTACAATAGACTGGCTGAAAGATATTCAGTGCTAACGATACATCAACATTAGGTTGTGTCCCATGCTTACTTTGCGTACAATGCAAACAGTACAGCTTTGTGCATTGGACGCAGTGATTTCAGCATCGTTACTATGCTTCCGTGACAGCACCTCCATGTTCAGCTAAAGCAACGAGTAGGACGTTTACCAAATCTCGGCGATTTTTTGCTCGGTCTTGTAGATAAAAAAAAACATCAATCAACAAATTGCAAGTTATCTTAGTTAATGCCAATGACGTAAGATGTGGATAAATTGAACTGTAGATATCTATATATAGCACATTCCTAACGACGGCAGAAGCACCAAAGTGTTAAGGATGATTATATGAGAGACATACATTGCTGGATGAATGAGAAACAAGACATGTGGAGAATGAACGTAGAGTTAACCAATAGGACCTATCTCATAACAGTATTATCAATATTGATAAGATATAAATAAGACATGATCCCAAGAGGGGTGATCCGTAGCACAGTATGATATCAGATCGCATGGTGTAATAAATATTGCTTGGATTAATAACAGTATAGCAAAGAGTTATATGATATGGCGTAGTATTACAAAGTACAGCATAGTTAAGCATAACATTGTACAGTTAACCATAGTGTTATTTAGTTTAGTATAGCATAGCATAGTTTTGTATTTTATAGTATAGACTAATATAATAGAGTAGAGTGTTCAATATTGCGTATTATAGTATATTGAGTACATTGGTATGTATTATAGGCTAATATCACATTGTACAGTACAGTATTGTACAATATAGTTGAGTTTGAGACTGCGGCGATCAGGCAGCGTTAATGACCTTATCATCGGATCAGGCAGCGTCAATGACCTTATCATCGAATCAGGCGGCGTCAATGACCTTATCATTGGATCTGGCGGCGTCAATGACCTTATCTTCGGATCAGGCGGTGTCAATGACCTTATCGTCGGATGAGGCGGCGTCAATGACCTTATCGTCGGATGAGGCGGCGTCAATGACCTTATCGTCGGATGAGGCTGCGTCAATGACCTTATCGTCGGATCAGGCAGCGTCAATGACCTTATCATTGGATCTGGCGGCGTCAATGACCTTATCTTCGGATCAGGCGGTGTCAATGACCTTATCGTCGGATGAGGCGGCGTCAATGACCTTATCTTCGGATCAGGCGGCGTCAATGACCTTATCGTCGCATCAGGCAGCGTCAATGACCTTATCATCGGATCCGGCAACGTCAATGACCTTATCGTCAGATCAGGCAGCGTCAATTACCTTATCATCGAATCAGGCAGCGTCAATGACCTTATTATCGGATCAGGCAGCGTCAATTATCTTATCATCGAATCAGGCAGCGTCAATGACCTTGTCGTCGGATCAGGCAGCGTCAATGACCTTATTATCGGATCAGGCAGCGTCAATTACCTTATCATCGAATCAGGCAGCGTCAATGACCTTATCATCGGATCAGGCAGCGTCAATGACCTTATCATCGGATCAGGCAGCGTCAATGACCTTATCATCGAATCAGGCAGCGTCAATGACCTTATCGTCGGATCAGGCGGCGTCAATTACCTTATCATCGCATCAGGCAGCGTCAATTACCTTATCATCGCATCAGGCAGCGTCAATGACCTTATCGTCGGATGATGATGCGCTGATCGATGACGATAACTTGGTCACTTCGTTCCCGCTCATACCAGGCTGGAATATCCTTGAGTCCTTGTACGATCCGTGATGATATCCTTGAGTCCTTGTACGATCCGTGATGATATCCTTGAGTCCTTGTACGATCCGTGATGATATCCTTGAGTCCTTGTACGATTCGTGTTGATTTTCACCTAATTATCCTGTCAATGTTTTGTATAAATCTCTCACTGAACATATAACGTTTCAGGGAAACCGGATATATGTTCAACAGTGATTCGATTTGGCCATACTTTGAGGTTAAATGCAGCCAAACTGGAAGCATAATGTCGAGACTGAGTCGTGGCTCATTATATTGCACACCACATCGTTCGCTATATTTCCTGTCAGTCTTGTCGTATAATGGATTATTTACTAATGATTTCAATTGATTATCAATAAAGCCAGTACAAATAATGACCATCTGTTGCAGAGTGATATTACTGGTTTAATAATCAAGAACCAAATGCAAAACATTAACTAGCGGAAAGCTTTTACGCGCGAATACTATGAGCTGTCAGTGAATGAGCACGATTGAAAGTCGACCGTAGCACCAGCAAATAGACGATCAAACAATTAACATAATATTATCTCCAGCCACGGATGGTATCAACTGAGAAGAAAGAAAACGCTCATTCAGCTTGACTCATAAACCAACTGAACGATCCTGTCTGAACAATAGAGACGTAGAAGTTAAGAAGGAACGCGGCGCCTGGTGCCAACCAAACCATCGATCAATACAGCCAGTATCGCCGCAAGAATAGCATGCTCTGCTTTGGCAATCTACTGGTATTCTTAGAAATTCGCCACTTGAGCAAAACTATCCAAGAAGTCTCACAAAAACCCCGCCCGCCCCCACCACCTCCCACCCCACCAAAACAAAAGGAATCTATGAGGATATGTGACAATGAATGTGGAATTTATCACCTGTGGTGGGAGAGCGATGATAGAATTGATAGGAACAGTGTCTCATCTGACGACATTATATGTTTGGCCGAAGTTCTGAGTGACCGACTATCTCACAGGCAGTCTTACACAGACTATCTTACAGAGACGCTTTTACTCAGACTATCTTACTATGAATAAGTGCGCATTTGTTGGATAAATTCGGATTCTCACTGCTTCTATTTTTGAGAGAATTTCACACAAGCGAAGTATGTCGCTTTCGTACTGTGGCGTTCACTTGAGGAAAACAAAGTATGCCCTAATCTTAATCTGGCGTTCACTTGAGGAAAACAAAGTATGCCCTAATCTTAATCTGGCGTTCACTTGAGGAAAACAAAGTATGCCCGTATCTTAATCTGGCGTTCACTTGAGGAAAACAAAGTATGCCCATATCTTAATCTTGCGTTCACTTGAAGAAAACAAAGTATGCCTGTATCTTAATCTGGCGTTCACTTGAGGAAAATAAAGTATGCCCGTATCTTAATCTGGCGTTCACTTGAGGAAAACAAAACTTGAGGAAAACAAAGTATGCCCTTATCTTAATCTGGCGTTCACTTGAGGAAAACAAAGTATGCCCATATCTTAATCTGGCGTTCACTTGAGGAAAACAACACTTGAGGAAAACAAAGTATGCCCTTATCTTAATCTGGCGTTCATTTGAGGAAAATAAAGTATGCCCTTATCTTAATCTGGCGTTCACTTGAGGAAAATAAAGTATGCAATGGGTGGCCTTTAGACTCTATATTCACCTAGCAGGAGCGCGTCATTCGCGGAATATAGTCGATTATATACTTACGTGTGCAGGTTACGGACATGCCTTATTCATGAATGAAGTGTTCTCTTTACAGTAAGATTTATCATACACTTGTCATGTCGTTAAAGAGCGATTGCGGTTTGTTTTGACTTCCAGATGGCAGGGTTAACCCTTCATCGTCTGCATCTACAATCATTCTCTAAGTACAACGTGGCTGTTAAGAGGATATATAGGCCTTATGTCCAACCTTACATGATCCATTCAAGCCACGCCAGCCATTGACGGGGACTCAATTGAGATAATGACACTATCGACCTACACGGAGCCTCGTGTGCTTGTGAAATTGTCATGGCGTAAATACAAGCTCGTATGAGGCGAGGGTCTCTTGGAGGAGGTGTGGATGAACAGATGCGTGTTCTCCCAAGCACAGACTGTATCAGGCCCGGAATCAGAAGATAGCACTGTACTTAGGTCCGTCACCGTGAACTTGTAACAGGAAGCTACATGTATTCGGCATCATGATACCATTTGCTGTTGGACACTGAACTAGCTCATTACTTCGGGGTCACTGTCTGTCAATATGGTAAAGTCGCAATACTTTATCATAGAGGTGGTATAGCTAGGCCTGTTTGCGGACATAATGACGGGTCGATGGCCTTAATGTGCGGCCAGTCCAGGCGCTGGGTCGATCTGAGCTGGTCATATACGGTGATCATTCACCATCGGCTGACGTCAACTAGATCGCTGTCGGGCCGGCGGGGAGTCGACCCACGGTATCCTCCTGGAATGACCCGGTCCAGTCGACCGGCTGGTGGTGACGACGAGAGGCTGGAAATGCCTGGTCCAGTCACCCGGCTGGTGATGATGACGTGAGGCTGGAATGACCCGGTCCAGTCGACTGGCTGGTGGTGACATGCCTTGGGATAATCGTTTACAGTTTTATCTTTTCCACCTTCTTGCTCATTTTCATCCACGTTGATTTCCTCCTTTTTTCCATTGATCCCAGAAGGCGATCATGGTCAAATCATTAACGTGAGGTCCCCGTGGTCCAGTCATTAACGTGAGGTCTTCATGGTCCAGTTATTAACGTTAGGTCTTCGTGGACCAGTTATTAAAGAGAGGTCTTTGTGGTCCAGTTATTAACCTGAGGTCTTCGTGGTCCAGTTATTAACGTTAGGTCTTTGTGTTCCAGTTATTAACGTTAGGTTTTTGTGTTCCAGTTATTTTGTGTGTTCCAGTTATAAAGAGACGTCTTTGTGGTCAGTTATTTGAGGTGGTGTGGTCCAGTTATTAAAGAGAGGTCTTTGTGGTCCAGTTATTAAAGAGAGGTCTTTGTGGTCCAGTTATTAACTTGAGGTCTTTGTGGTCCAGTTATTAACCTGAGGTCTTTGTGGTCCAGTTATTAACGTTAGGTCTTTGTGGTTAACGTTAGGTCTTTGTGTTCCAATTATTAACGTTAGGTCTTTGTGGTCCAGTTATTAAAGAGAGGTCTTTGTGGTCCAGTTATTAAAGAGAGGTCTTTGTGGTCCAGTTATTAACGTGAGGTCTTTGTGGTCCAGTTATTAACGTTAGGTCTTTGTGGTCCAGTTATTAACGTTATGTCTTCGTGATCCAGTTACTAACGTTAGGTCTTCTTGGTCCAGTTATTAACGTGAGGTCTTCGTAGTCCAGTTATTAACGTTATGTCTTCGTGATCCAGTTATTAACGTTAGGTCTACGTGGTTCAGTCATTAACGTTAGGTTTTTGTGGTCCAGTTATTAACGTTATGTCTTCTTGGTCCAGTTATTAACGTGAGGTGTTCGTGGACCAGTTATTAACGTGAGGTCTTCGTGATCCAGTTATTAACGTTAGGTCTTTGTGGTCCAGTTATTAACGTTAGGTCTTCTTGGTCCAGTTATTAACGTGAGGTGTTCGTGATCCAGTTATTAACGTTAGGTCTTTGTGGTCCAGTTATTAACGTTAGGTCTTTGTGGTTCAGTTATTAACGTTATGTCCTCGTGATCCAGTTATTAACGTTAGGTATTTGTGGTCCAGTTATTAACGTTAGGTCTTCTTGGTCCAGTTATCAACGTGAGGTCTTTGTGGTCCAGTTATTAACGTTAGGTCTTCTTGGTCCAGTTATTAACGTGAGGTGTTCGTGGACCAGTTATTAACGTTATGTCTTCGTGATCCAGTTATTAACGTTAGGTCTTTGTGGTCCAGTTATTAACGTTAAGTTGCAGTAAACAACGTTTGCTCTGCATGTTGCAGTTATCAACGTTTGCTCTGCATGTTGAAGTAAACAATGTCTGCTCTACGTGTTGCAGTAAACAACGTTTGGTCTACATGTTGCAGTAAACAACGTTTGCTCTACATGTTGCAGTAAACAACGTTTGCTCTGCATGTTGTAGTAAACAGCGTTTGATCTGCATGTTGCAGTAAACAACGTTTGCTCTGCATGTTGCAGTAAACAACGTTTGCTCTGCATGTTGCAGCAAACAACGGTTTGCTCTGCATGTTGCAGCAAACAACGGTTGCTCTGCATGTTGCAGTAAATAACGTTTGCTCTGCATTGTGTAGTTAACAACTTTTGCTCTGCATGCTTTAGTAAACCTTTAGGAAAGACTTTTTCTCTGTGGTCCACGTAATGAAATTTGATGTATGTGGTCCAAATGAGTCCGCCATGCAAACGAGCTATAAGTATTTCGTAATCCCAGTGTAACGGAACGTGACGTTTATGCGGATAGATGTAAAGTGCCATTGCGAAGAACATCGTTCCACCACCTCAATAGAGGCAAAAAGAGAGTCATACTCTAGGCGCAAATGAAACAATTTAAACACGAACACAGTTCCCTTATCATCATAACGTCTTGATCCACCACTTCCACTAGCCTCGTTTTGTTGCCAGCCTGTCAACAGCACCGTGGTAAACAGACCCTCCACCTGGTGGCTCTTTTTTTGTTTTTACACTAATACTACTATCTATCCAATGGAAATATCAAAATTGCCATCTGTTTCTTGTCAATGTTCATTTGTCAACGTCCCCTTTGCTCTTCTAGGAAATCAAACGCACGGACAGAAGTCTTCATCTTCACCGCGAGAACCGCTCTTTTGTGCCGCCGGGGGAGGGGGAGGATCGACTCAACACATTGACCCGCATCAATATTATACCCACGAAAGACAGCGAAATGAAAAGCTCTTCACATGACCATAAACGCGAACGTGACGCCGTCGTTAGTGCTATAGCACAAGACATAACAGTGTTATAGAAGAGATTCAGAACGTCTAGGTAGGAGCTAGGAATTCGGGCTCTCTTGCAATGCATAGGTCGCCCTCTTTTTCTACATGTCATAGCCCACGAGAGAGTTGAAGCAAGTCAAGTGATATTCACATGTACACTCTTCAGTGCACTGTACTATGGTCTGTGAACTCATGATCATTTATAATTAAAAAATTATTTATTGGCTTCCGGTTTAATGTTGACCTTTCGAGTCAAAAACAAGATTCCAAGCTCCATTTTGCTATTGGTTCGAGTCAGATGGAAGATGGAATCCTGGGGTGGAACCATGTTTCTAAACGCCCTACATTTGTTATTCTTTATAACCTGCTCTATGACATTGCCAGTGATGTTAAAATTCAGTGTCAAATATAATATCCCATCCAAAATAACCATTAATCATTTGAGATCTTGGACATCCACGCAGACCCGACCATCAAAGCAGCATCCAATGTTTCTCCAGTATTATTTTCCACTGAGCAGTGGTGATATGTGGCAAATGGCTTCATTCATCACTGTTGCATTCATCATAAGCATTCTCCTCTTCAAAACCCTCAACAAAATCAACAATGTTGACGCGTCGATGGTAATATTGAAGGGTTGATGGCTATAAAATGAAGGGTTGATGGTTATACAATGAAGGGTTGATGGCTATATAATGAAGGGTAGATGGTTATATTAAAGGGTTGATGGCTATAAAATGAAGGGATGGTGGTTGATGGTTATATTAAAGGGTTGATGGTTATATAATGAAGGGTTGACGGTTTTATTGAAGGATAATGGTTATATTGAGGGGTTGATGGTTATGTTGAAGGGTTGATGGTTATAGTGAAGGGTTGATGGCTATATAATGGTGGATTGATGGTTATATAATGAAGGGTTGACGGTTATATAATGAAGAGTTGATGGTTATGTTGAACAGTTGATATATATATAATGAAGGGTTTATCGCTATATAATGAAGGGTTGATGGTTATGTTGAAGGGTTGATGGTAATATAATAAAGGGTTGACGGTTAAAAGGATGGGTTGGTGGTCATGTTGAAGGGTTGATGGTTATATGATGAAAGAATGATGGTTATGTTGAAGCGTTGATAGTTTATGGGTTGATGGCTATATAATGAAGGGTTGATAGTTATATTGGAGGGTTGATGGTTATGTTGAAGGGTTGATGGTTATATAATAAAAGGTTGATGGCTAAAAGGATGGGTTGGTGGTCATGTTGAAGGGTTGATGGTTATATGATGAAAGATTGATGGTTATGTTGAAGCGTTGATAGTTTAAGGGTTGATGGTTATATAATTAAGGGTTAATGGCTATATAATGAGGGGTCAATGGTTATATTGACGGGTAGATGGTTATGTTGAAGGGCTGATGGTTATAGTGAAGTGTTGATGGCTATATGATGAAGGGTTGATGGTTATATAATGAAGGGTTGATGGTTATAAGGAAAGGTTGATGGCTATATTGAAGGGTTGATGGTTACATAATGAAGGGTTGATGGCTATATTGAAGGGTTGATGGCTATATAATGGAGGGTTGATGGTTATATTAAAGGGTTGATGGCTATATAATGAAGGGTGGATGGTTATATTAAAGGGTTGGTGGCTATAAAATGAAGGGATGGTGGTTCTGTTGAAGGGTTGGCGGTTAAATTGAAGGTTTGATGGTTAAATTTTAGGGTTGATGGTTATATAATGAAAGGTTGATGGCTATATTGAAGGGTTGATGGCTATATAATGAAGGGTTGATGGTTATATAATGAAGGGTAGATGGCTATATAATGAAGGGTTGATGGTTATATAATGAAGGGTAGATGGCTATATTGAAGGGTTGATGGTTACATAATGAAGGGTTGATGGCTATATTGAAGGGTTGATGGTTATATAATGAAGGGTTGATGGTTATAAGGAAAGGTTGATGGCTATATAATGAAGGGTTGATGGTTATATTGAATGAATGATAGTTACATTGAAGGGTTGATGGCTATGTTAAAGGGTCAATGGTTATTAAGGGTTGATGGCTTTATATTGAAGGGTTGATGGTTATATGAAGGGTTGAAGGGTTGATGGTAGATGGTTTATATTAAAGGGTTGGTGGCTATAAAATGAAGGGATTGTGGTTCTGTTGAAGGGTTGATGGTTAAATTGAAGGTTTGATGGTTATTTTGAAGGGTTGATGGTTATATAATGAAGGGTTGATGGTTATATTGAAGGGTTGATGGTTATATAATGAAGGGTTGACGGTTATATAATGAAGGGTTGATGGCTATGTTGAAAGGGTTGATAGTTATGTTGAACAGTTGAGATATATATAATGAAGGGTTAATGGCTATATAATGAAGGGTTGATAGTTATATTGGAGGGTTGATGGTTATGGTTATATAATGAAGGGTTGATGGTTATAGGGTTGAATAAAGGGTTGATGGTTTATAATAAAAGGGTTGATGGCTATGTTGAAAGGGTTGGTTGGTGGTCATGTTGAAGGGTTGATGGTTATATGATGAAAGATTGATGGTTATGTTGAAGCGTTGATAGTTTAAGGGTTGATGGTTATATAATTAAGGGTTAATGGCTAAATAGGATGAGGGGTCAATGGTTATATTGACGGGTAGATGGTTATGTTTGAAGGGCTGATGGTTATAGTGAAGTGTTGATGGCTATATGATGAGGGGTTGATGGTTATATAATGAAGGGTTGATGGCTGATTATAAGGAAAGGTTGATGGCTATATTGAAGGGTTGATGGTTACATAATGAAGGGTTGATGGCTATATTGAAGGGTTGATGGCTATATAATGGAGGGTTGATGGTTATATTGAAGGGATGATGGTTACATTGAAGGGTTGGTGGTTATCAAGGGCTGATGTTTATAGTGAAAAGCTGATTTAATGAAGGGTGGATGGTTATATTGACAAGTTGGTGGCTATATAATAACAGGTTGATGGTTATGCTGAAGGGCTGATATCTATATAATGAAGGGTTGATGGCTATGTTATGAAGGGTCAATGGCTATATAATGAAGGGTTGGTGGTTGTCCTGAAGGGCTGATGGCTATATAATGAACGGTTGAACCCCAACAAAATACACAACTTCATATTTAAAGAAACTCTTTATTGACATCAACAGAAGTTCAGGAGAAGGAGATATTGATGACAACTCTCATTCGCAAAACACACATTTCTAATGCTATCCCAGCAAGTTTTATGAAATCAACTTAAAAAAATCAAATATTTACATCTTTGATTTTATATATTGAAGCAATGTTGAGGCTTTCACACGTGTATCTCCCACACTTTGATCACTGTAAACGAGATGAATGACATTATCCGAGAATATCAACTTGACTGAAGGGAGTTCCAGAATTAGGCAACAAGTGAAGTCCATTTTGAGTGGGAATGTAAGTTGAAGGTGGGTGCACATGTGTTAGCATGACTGCTGAGAAAGAGAATGCTTGTACAGGAGCAGCCATGCCTTGTTTACATTAACATCATGTTTGTAAAGCCATGAAACGTGTTCGTCAAGTCAATCAAACTGAACACCCTAATCAAATGATTATAGGAAACTGTTAATTAAGCCTGGGTGCTGGGTATTTGACCTCATACAACCCACCTGCTAATTTATGCAATGAAACTTCATGAAGGGAAAAAAGAAAACCATTAAAGTTAACAACTATCATCAAACCACACCACAATTCATTTACCAGAATGATGGATTTGATCCCAAGTGGAGGATCAAAGCAACAGATCTTAAGCACAAGAAGCTAACTATCAACTTGGCTGGGTCCAAACAAAACCCAGTACAACAGCACTGATGCTCGAAGGTTCACATTTCTGAGCATATCCACAAACCACACACAAACAATTCCCTTTGTACATATAAAGGCAAGGAGAGCGCATTCAAACTGCTGAACATCCCATGTGCTACTTAAACAGGTGACAGATATTGAAATCCTAAGGAGCCCCAATGAATAAGAAAAAGCTGTGTGACTTGCGCCTGACATGTGATGTGGAATAGGTCCTACCTAGACACGTTGGTTGATGTGGAATAGGTCCTACCTAGACATGTTGGTTAGGAACTTGAACACACTCATACATGTTCCCACCCCTTTCTCAAGTATATGAAATCTTTATTAGCCTCAAATGAAGTGTACCCTTCCAAAACAGACCACATCCAGTAGTTAACTAATGACAATATTATATTACCACTGCATAAAATAAAGACAAAAGCCTGTAAATCTCGTGTAATTGAGGACCTCCGTGAGAATCGATTGTGATGTACTTCAGAACGTGATGAATATGACACAAGTACAGGCAGATATCTACACCCCTACATTCATTCTCTCACTCACTATCTTTCAAATTCTTTCGCTTTCACAAGTGTGGAGCGGACTGACTGAGCTGGAGAATGGATTGTGCCAGCGCTGAGCCGTGGTGCTGAGCCGCAGCCATCTACGTGCTGACTGATGTGTGATGGGGATGTTTCTTGTCGGTGAAGAAGCTGCGTAGAATGAGGATCTGGCCAATACCGGCCAGCATGATGATGACCGACTGCCCGATGGACCAGATCTGTACGCGCTCGTTGAGATCCTCTGCAAACGCGCGGCCCTGTGCCTCACGCAGGCGGTGGTGGGTCTGGTAGTCTACCACGACCTTGAGGGACTCGTGGATGGTAACAGAGGATGCCTCCATCTGAAAGGAAACAGGAAGACTATGAACGTCATGTCACGCCGGGAGGATCGAGGGAATCACCAGCCGGCTTGTCATCAGCACTGATGCCCTGAAAACACTGCGCCCACAACAACCAGCTTCCTCTACACACATCATCAACATGACATTTACACCCCCCCCCCCCCCCACCCCCAGAAAAACAATACTTCCCTGGATATTTTACAGTCTTCATAATTTCTAATTCTAAATTGTCATTAATTCATTTCACTGAGAACGTGAAGATCACCAGCCCTGCTACCACACAGCGGACACTACACAGTCGTGATGGGTTCTGCCAACTTGGTCTACTACTCAAAAATAAACACAGCAGACAGCCTCAACATAACAATAGAAGCTCCGGCAATCCAGGGGCAACATGGACACAGTTGACTTAGGCAATGGTTTTGTAATCTGACCTTGTGAATATTCAACATTCCCGACACAGTGGTCAAAGGGCATGTTTCCTTAATAAGCCAGCATTATTGGTGAAAGGGTTAAAGGTCAAAGCACCTCACCTGGGTCATGGCTGTAACATGTTCACCTGTGCCTTTCACCATCGGATCATCCTCTCCAACTTGGAAATCAAAGTAGACGACTTTATGGGTGAATGTTGAGAACTCGTTACTGAAGCAGAAGCGGTAATCGCCCTTCACCTCCGTCGTCCAGGTAAAACTGTCGTACTGCTTCTTGACATCTTTGTAGAGGATTTGATTGTTGGGTCCGGTGAGTTCTAGGTCTACGTCATAATTACCCCCCGTGATCACCTGGAGTCACAGAAAGAGGGATGAGGTTAGCGAATCAAATGATCGGAAATGAAATCAGTTGTAGCAAGGAGAAGCAATGTCACATCCAGCCAAAAGAAGGATACCAAGGCATAACAAGACATCAAAACGGTGAGTAACGTCACCGAGGAACAGGAGGCCAGTAGGTCGTGGAGCTCTGCTACTTCTGATAGGATTTTCAAAAGCAAACTATGACGGTTTAATCATGACGCAACATTGGGTTTAAATGGTACACGAGATTTCACAATAACGAGGGACACTCGACTGAAGGTATGTGATCAGATTTGTTGAACAGTTACATCTTGCCATCATTATTATACCCCACAACTAACTGAGAGGTTAAAGGTCATGCAAGGCCGATTTTTGTTTGCAAAGAATCATGAACATCAGAGAGGTGCCTCTTTGGTTTCAGGCAGCTGCCTTGATTTATCACAAAACATATCATCCTAAGTGATTCTCAAATGATGATCACTGGAGTGTGATTGATCGTCTGCACCAAATCATGATCATCGGAGCGTGATCAATGTCATCATAATTGTTCGACAGTTATCATTTTTAGTTATTTTAATGAGCAGGTTGTTCTTTGGTCACACGTATACACTACATATGCTGCATCCCAGAGGCAGGGGCAAGGGGAAATGATAAACAATCAGC
The DNA here is from genome assembly GCA_034190875.2 of Urechis unicinctus. Taxonomy (NCBI): domain Eukaryota; kingdom Metazoa; phylum Annelida; class Polychaeta; order Xenopneusta; family Urechidae; genus Urechis; species Urechis unicinctus. The sequence goes on from CM067350.1 coordinate 1,165,356, forward strand.
CATATCAGATTTGCAAATGAACCCTTCAACCATTTTGTGTTTTCATTTCATCACAGAACCTGTATAATAGAAGAATAGATATGTGTGCATGAAAGCAATGGGGTGAAGTTAAGTACAGTTCAGTATCCCTTATACGGAATTCCCGGGGCCGAGTGAGTTCCGGAATTTTTCAGATTTCGGAACGTCTTTCTACAATCCCATTATCATGCATTGCGGAAGTTTGGCAATGTACAAGTGTATGTACATCTTAACTTTGCGGTTTTCCAAACGAACAATGCCTTAACATGGTAATTATCGACTTGACGATAGAAATTGCTTGCCCAGTAAGCCATTTTTCTTTATTTAATACGATACGATGGATAAAATGATGAAAATCAAACAGGTGTAATCTTTGTTTGCATGCACGCAGATAGTGTGTGGTGTATTCTATCTTCATGGATTCAGGAAGTGAGACAAACAGAAAAGAACCAGTATATATATGACACAGAATATGTAAATCTAAACAAAGACAAAACAAAACTAGCTCTACCATCAACTTGGTAAACAGTCAGGCCTTACATTATTAAAGTTTTTGAATATCATCTGCACCAACCCTCCACCCACCCGACCGCACACATTACTCCACACCTCCCCACATGTACATTATAACAAACAAACGAGAACGGGAAACTCATGTACGTCTGTTCCTGAAATCAGGCAATAGGAAACACTCTACTGAGTACTGTGCACAATTTATTCAGGCTTTCCAGATGGTGTATCTTCTGATGCAAAATTTGTATCAGACCCCAAAACGAAGTGTGAAAACCGCACATATTGAAGAAGCACATGAACATTCTAAAATTGCTGCTTAAATAGTAATTCGAATTGTAGTTTTAAGAGATGTTTGGACACAGACACATCCAATCCCAACTTCCCCATTCCATTCGTGGCTGATTAATCTATCAAATCTAAGAACAGTTTTCGCTTTATCAGAATAGTTGTCTAATCTCTCAGTTGACACAGCGGTAAATAATGCGAAGGTTAATAAAACCAACCTGAAACTCCAATGTACATTTGACGTCTTTATCAATATTCTCATGAAAACATTGTTTTTCGTTGTCTGGCAATTCGAATGTCAATTCGCCGGCGCGTATCAACCAAACGGTTATGGTCGATATGGAGAGTTGTAAGTAAAGTCCTAGCTTAACCATGTCGAACAAAGTATAGGCAGTTTTATACGATTACAATGTAACAGTTCGAGAGTAAATACTATGAATCCGTCAACATTCGTCAAGACATGTCTTTTGCAAATGTTATTGGTAGAACATGGCCGCTATCGCAACGTGGCGTAGGATATCTCTTCCGTTTCTAATTATAGACCGGGGGATTCCGTAAAACACTATGACGGGAACGGTATGATTACCACCCAAGTCAATGAACTTGCCGCTGCATGCGCCGTGGGTACTTCCACCCAAATGCACCCGAGGCTTTCTACACTCCAATAAACACGTAATGAGTAACCGCAAGAGAGGGAGGACGTTTGACGACTCGTTTTTAAATGTTTTTATAACTATATGATGAGTAATAATCCATTAATCCTTAAAGGATCCACCTCTCATTACTTATGCAAAGCCTCTTGTGATGTTCAAAATTGAGCTAAACAAACAATGCACATATGTTACCATGGGTTAACAATGAATTACCAAGGACACCAGTTGCAGGACCTCTTGCGTTCACGGACGCTGGGTTTCATTTGGTCTTGATGACTTTGGTTGCTATTTTCCAAACGACCGGAAATAGATATAAATATGGACGCCACCGGGACGGTCAATACTGCGAAATATTTAACTTTTGTGTGTGTACATCAAATGCCGGAAGAAGCAAAGATAGAATCGTATCACTCTCGCAAAATTATGAAATCCGCCAGTTATCTAGGAGTTAACGGCGTTGTCCAAGACGATATGGAAATTATTGATATCGAATCAAATACTGAAAGTTCAGCTATACCAATTTTGTCAAACTGCTCCTCTACTGTGTCTTTGGCATCACATTCTTCATCATCCAAATACTGGGAGAGTAAGTAGGTTTTTTCACTCTGATCTCCATAAGTTTTGGATTTAGATGGTTCACTTTGGTGAATAAAGATAATCAATTTGGCATCTGAAATTTGATGTTGGTGCAGACAACATATCACCATATTCCAACATAAACGAGATGATTTCACGAGCAATACACAATGACGAAGTCCCTTGCAGTGCCGATGACGATTTAGAGGACGATGCTAGTGGAGTGTGCAGAATCTGCCAGCTGACAGAAGGGGAATCAGGCCAGTCCAGTCAACCGCAAATGTCATGTATTAGATCTTAGAAGATGAGTCATGCATGTTTTACAATAGAATTTGTGTTTATTTTGTCACAGGGGACAGTTTGGTTACGACTGGTTGTGAATGTCGTGGTACGCTCCGCCTATGTCATCGAGCTTGTCTGGAGCGATGGGTAATTACGAAAAGGAGTCGGGAATGTGAATTGTGTCATGGGCGATTTGATTGTGACGTAGAAATCCCTATCCACCCTACATCAGCACAGGTAACTTAATGCAAGGCCGTTGGTGGTAAGTGGGTGATTCCCATGGACCCACGTCTAACCCCTTATTAAGTCTTCCAACCATAGTTTCTTTTCCATAAATTTTCTGACTTTATCTCCTCCCAAACCGCTAAAGGTAGAATGAAGGGGATTACATATGAAGTTGTATCAAAGCTTTGGCCATGGGCAGCTTTGTGCTCATCGATTGGCGTCCATTTGAACATTTATACGTTTCCCACACAGTTCCATAACTAATGCAGCTAGCTGGACGAAACTTTGTACAATTGTTGGCTATGTTATCTTGACTAAGATAACTACACAATAATGGTCCTCAGATGAACTTGACCTCAATTCGAGGTTACTGTCAAAATTGATTTTTTGGGGGGAATTTGCTATAACTTGATAACGTCTAAAGCTTTCGTGGCCACATTGACACCAGAAACACGCGTTACAATGCTGATTTACTTGATGCAGTATATGTTGACCTTGAAATATTTTTGTGTCCACCAGGCAATTGAAAAAAAAAATATTTTTAATACTTACTAAAAAAAATTACGACAAGAACTTGCATGACTATTTTGTGAATAACATAAGCGGCTGCAGCTTGTGACATCTATCGTGCAATTGTGCGCATTATCCGCTCCCCCCGCTGGCATCTACCGTACATAAACTTGTGCAGTGTTTGTCTCTGCTACAACAATGGATCATGATAATATTGTACATTTTCACTACATATGGTTCATGACTGTCCAGCAGGAGCTGATATGGGCCGATACCAGCGAGATGTGTCTGGACATGCGTCGATCTTGGTTCCTCATGATCCTCGTCTTCCTCGCCATCACCCTCGTCGCCACGACTATGTTCTCCTCTTTCACACACGATGACCTGTCTGCATTCATCAGCAACAACTACAACTTATCTATCTTACCGCATTCTAACGAAAAACTCGAAATTCAAAAGATGGATCTCCAGCGAGCCGTGACCTTCAGTCGGGCGCTCATGGTTTTCAATTTTGTAATGCTCGTTATTCATGGTATTTTATGGATTGTGACTGAGACTGTGATCGAGGGTAATGAGTTACAGTATATACGAAGAAGATTAAGCTTAGAAAGGGCCGCGGACAATATGGAACGTGGTAACCAAGCAATCCACGTGGTCACTCAACAAACGCAAACGACTTCCTTGTAGATCGGAGTTCAGTTGCCTTGCCATGATTGGACGTTGTCGGTGTGTTGTCACGTACACTGTTGTCGAGAGAAGTATTGGTGTTTTCGACCACGACTTCTCTTGGTCATTTTATTGCAAGGCTTAATACGACGCATTTTCTGGAACCATTAAGATATTTAAACAAATAATTGATCTAAGGTGGCTTTCATTGTTTATCTACTTGTGAGGGCAGGGTGACCAAAAATTTGACGGGCCCTCCTGTGACCAGAAAACATTTGCCCTCCCCGCAAATCGAGGCAAACTTTTCGTACCCTTCCCCCAAATTGTTTTGCGTATATGATATCTTTAGTTCACTAGGGTTCCTGTACTTTTATAACTGTTTGTCACACCTAGTTTAAATGCAGGCTTAGAAACGAAACTCACGAATGAAACATTACTTTGTGAAAAACATGACCATCCTCTTTAGAGAAGGGGGGAGAAATGCCGCTACCGGGCTGTTGTTGTTTTTTTTCCAAATAAGAGTGGTTTTTGCCAGCTTTGGTCATGTACCGCTATCAATGTTATTTCGTGTACTTATTACGTACAAACGCCACCAGGGCATTAAAATAAGAGTTAAAGGATACAGTAATGATTTAGGAAATACAAAAATGAATTTTATTATAAGAGGATGTGTGGCTCTTTTCATGCCCCATGGGTTTTCTTATTATTTTGTTTAATTAGAATGAAACTATTAAAATAACTATGATGAAAATGAAATGAGGTGTACCTAACTAGATTGCACGAATGTACAAAATATGGAGGTTTCTCACACTGGGGGCCACTTCGTTGCATTAAAATATGAAGACAAATAGCCCTACAGTTACACCCCATGTCATTATAAGGACATTGGGGTTCCAAGATAGTATAAAAAATAGTGAGGGATAGAAGAAAAACTAAAACAAAGTGCACAGAGTATGTTAAGAGTTATTTGTGTGTTAGACTTTATGAGTGGGGAGGAAAATTATTGGGGGATAAAACTTGTGTTATGAGTGCACGTGATTGTTTTATTATTTCTTTTTTAAAGACATATTGGATATGCCTATCATAGTTGATTAATTTGTTTCAATTTATTGATTAGTGGGATGCGTTGGTTGATGAACTTAGAACACGTAAAGAAAAAGTGATGTGTGGTGACGGGGTGTGACAGGTGTGGCTTCAGTGTGTTGTACTTGGTTATGTTTAGCTTTGTAATATTAATGTGGTGATTATCTAATGCTATGGAAGTTAGGATTTTGTCTGAGTAAATGTTATTGTCAAAGATAATAGTTTGTAGTTTTTCCATGAAGGGCAGTAATGACAGAAAGGGAGTCAGAGAGAATGACTGGCTTAGAAATTCTAAATTTGAGAGATATGTGGAAGGCATTAATGATTGCTATTGCTTCTGCTATAAAGATGGAAAGATATGGTTGTATACGTGATGATTTTTTGAATTTATGAGATATTATTGCGATGGCATATGATTATAGAAAGACTGTATTGAGGTCAATGAGCGCTATGCTCTCCCCTCAAAATGGTCGGACGAGGTGAAAGCTTGGGCGATGAGGATGTTCCGTACCAAACGGGTCATGACAGAAAATGATTTTATCATGCGAGGGAGACAGAGAGTAAATTGGGATGAAAAACGCGGCCGCATTATTTTTGGCGATACGGTTTAGATCATACCAGCGTGCAAACGCATCTGTCTAAGGCGAATCTGCGCCCAGCGCTACGCTCTGACTTTCGGGCTGTCAAAGTTGACTCCCTGCACAGAGCAGAAGAAATAGCGATGATGGCTGAAGAAGAGCTTGCCAAGAGACAAGAAATACAGAGCACAAACGCAGTCAAGGCTGCCTCCGGCTCGAAAGACCATGACCGTGTCTCTTTCCATAATGACCGCAGAGAACGGTACAGTAGACGCCCATCGCGCAGTCACTCGCGGTACCCCTCCCCAAACCAACGCAGGTCAACGTCCCCAACAATGCGTTATGAACACAGAGGCAGATCTAACAGCTCCGCAAGGAGGCACTTCTCGCACGAGAGAATGACAGGCCATCGGACCCCTCTCAGCGACACACCAGCGGACACAGCCGTCAATCAAGACCGCGTAGTCGAAGTCATACACAGTCAGGTTCTCCCCGGTCCATGCTTTAAGTGCGGTTTCGAAAAATCGCCAGAGATTGTCATTTAAACCATTAAAGCAGTGTATGACTCGACAAGGAAAGGTAAATAACATTGAGTTCTGTGAGCACCGCCTTCTTCTGCGATCAAACGGTGCGCATCAGTTTACTATCTAGAGGATGCACTGCACTAATGGGCACAGGTGCTAACATTTCATATATTAACGACACATTCTTGACTATGCTATTTGGCTACCGTTCCCCAATCATTCATGCGTGCAAAACAAAGAAGATCACTGTTGCTAATGGCAGTGATTCGAAGGTTATTGGGAAAATTAACCTCGGTAACAAAATCAAGGAAGGCCTTTTCCCCACAGATTTTCATGTCATTCATAATCTTCAGCCGAATATTATCTTAGGCGCCGATTACAAGATAAAAGAATCCACTGTAACTCAGAGTCAAGGACTTGTCGGCGTTAATCGAGATGCGCTGTATGACACTGCCGACTTGACTGTCGAAGTAGATAACACACGACTATCTAACACACAACTGTCCGAAATACGTAACATGCTAAAATCAAACGCTGCAGTGTTTATGGACAAATCAGGTAACCTAGGTCAAACTCATCTAGCCGTTTATACCATTAAACTCAAACCAGATGCAAAACGTTGCAAGCCTTACAGAGCCAACCCGGTCATGAAGCAGGAGATTAGGCATTATTGAAAAGTCTTATAGTGAGTTAGCCGTGCACGACGTTTATTAACGTCGTGCAAAGATCGTAACCGAATGCGCGTGAACGATACATGAGTTCCAATTATACACGATAATTACACAAATGTACATATGAAGAATAATTTTTCACATAAATGAATGTTTATTAACAAGTTGAGTTAGTTTACGTGTGAGATTTCGTCAAAGGCGATTTAATCCGGCCACACAAATTCTGAAAAGTTCATGTTTATTTTGAACGACAAGATCGGTTTCTGCGCGCATGCGCAGACAAGGTTCCTCGCAAGCGAACTTTTTCTTTCTGAATTTTATTATTTGAGTATATGTGTCATTTTGTCAATGATTATCTCAAAAACCTGTACCCGTCATACAAGGTAAAAATGGCAAGCGCATACCCCATCCTACAATTATGAGGTCAACAAAACCCGTCGGGAGGCCGAAAAAAACTTACCCCGACACATGTATACTACCTCTATATACTTAAGTGCCCCCTCCTCCGGGACCTGCAGCCACATGGCGAGTGAAAATGAAACTGCGTGATGTGACGTCATATCTCCAAACCTGGGGCTGCCGTAAACGAAAGTTTTGATTCTAAAAGTTCATTTGACAATTGCTAAATAATCAGGAGACAGTGGATAACCAAAATAGGCCGCATAAGCGGATATTCATCTCATTTGTCGACATATATATTTACGTAAGTACACAACTTGGTGGTAAGCCCCGGAGACGCGAAATAAAAAAAATTGCCACACGACCCACATATCCTCACTCACGACGGTATATATTTATATGACCGTCGTTCGCGGCTAATAGTGAGTGGCAGTCACCTATCATTCTCGTAGCTAAAGGTGCAAAGAAGTCCCGCAAACATATGAAACAAAATACGGATTGTAAGAAACAATATCGAATGGTCTTTGACTATCGTTACTTAAATTCTCAAACAATACCATCTACACTTGCAACCCGGGGTGGGGGGGGGGGGGGCACTTAAGTGTATAGACGTAGTATATATGTGTCCGCTCGACGGGGTATGTTTTTTCGGCCTCTCGACTTGTACGACGGGTTTTTTGGCCTCATAATTGTACGACGGGGTATGTTTTTCAGCTTTAAATCTGTTCGACGGGTTATACATTCGCATAATACCTTGTACGACGGGGTATGCTTTTGGCCATTTTGACCTTGTACGACGGGTACGGGTTTTTGAGGTCCCGCGGCACACCCCTATCCAGAATAAGGCCAAGTGCCCCCCCCCCCCCCACCCCCCGGGAGGGATATTATTTCTCGTGTCTGGATTTAGCTTCAGGTATCTCACTAGGTTTCGCTCGAAGGAGTGACAGCACCTTACAACTTTTACGATGCCTGATTACAAATCATAGTTTATTTCGATGCCATTGTTGTTTACTCTACAACGTACCAAAAACACAAAGACAACTACCCCGACAACTAGTGACGTCAGTGTCACCTGACAAGTATCTTATGACACAAATCATAACGTTCGTTACAACCCCCCCCCTCAGTGATGATCATTCCTCTGGAAGAATATCGGTCATAACGGTAAGTCCACAAATTATAACGCCAAATTGAATATCAACCCCAGCGCTATGAGTGTTAAAACTCAATACAATTCGTCAACACAAGACCGTTGATTTAACCACAGAAAACATCCGACATGCACAGGCCAGCTGTTACTTTTGTATCGGTTTGATACAATGGTTAAAGTTTGACATATTACCTGCAACGAGCAAAGAAGCCAGACAAGTTCTCTAACGAGAAAATGAGTATGTGGTTGAGACTCTGCACTAGCAGGTCATGTTGGCATTAAGAAGATGCTTAGTGCGTTGATACAGCGGTTTTCATTGTCAGGTATGTATAGAGATGTCATAGATTATGTCAGTAGTTGTTCTGAGTGCATTGCCACAAAGCGTTCTCACAGACGAGAGAAGCCAACCCTGACTCTCTTTGAACCAGTTACTGTACCATGGCAGAGGATCTCTATGGACAACATTGGACCATTACCTCGAACTGCAAAAGGTAACGCATACATCACTATTGTAATCGCCCATTATTCAAGCTTTGTAGTTGCTTGGGGTTCTAAGCATTAAGAATCATATGCACTTGCGAAACACTTTCATGACATGATTATTTGTTCGCATGGCATACCATTAGAGTTATTGACCGACAAAAGTAGGGATTTCACAAGTAAGTTGTTCAAGGAGCTGAATGTACTTTTTCAAGGAACTCAAACATTCACTTCAGCTTATAAGCAATTCACAAATGTTATAACGGAGATTGCTTATAGGACATTAACGAACCTTCTCCCTACCTTATGCCACGATAAGCCTAAAGCGTGGGAGCTGTTTCTATGCTCAGTTTCATTCGCCGTTAACGCGACTGTGGTTTCTTACCATTAACATGTCACCTTTTGAGTTATTGTTGGGCAGAACACCTCGCCTGCCTCATGATACAAGCCTACAATCAACGGTTGACTATATTCAAAGCAGAGGTGATCATCTAGAAGACGTCTTAGGAGTGCAACTAGGATGAGGAGCCAACTATTTGTGCGCCTGAGGGCGGCGTGGGACAAGCGGCCAATCACAGCATTAAAATTGACGGCCAGTTTAACACATAGGGACCCGGCACATCGATATATATTTTTTCCCCACAAGCTAGATATTGGCAATATTGAATGGTAGTCATGTCGGGTCATGTGATTGAGATCAACCATCGCAAGTCAGCTTTCTGAAAGAAACCCGGGATGGCCAAACGCAATTTAGGTGCTTCACACCAACTCACCATGTCTCAGATCAACCAGTCCTTGCGCAACAAACACTCAGAAATTAAGTCAGCATAGGACACATCAAAACTTCGTTATCGATAATTGTTGTTCTTTTTGCATTCTGTCAGACCATCACCCCATGCCTAAACGTTTATATATCCCATGTTTTGTTGTTGTTGTTTTGTATTCATCATGCATGTGTTTGTGTATACCGGCACATTTTACATGTAGTTTAGGTTTTACACTGTGAGAACTGTACTCACTTACAGACTTCTTTGAGATCCAATGTACAGTCACTAGGCATGTGTTTTTTGGCAATATTGTTAAACATATAGGTGCGCTCACATGAATAAATTACAATTTAAATTTTAATGTTAACCGCAATGAGTTGTAATCATCAAAACTAACTTCGCCCCCTCAACGAGAGAGGGGTCGGGTTTTTGTTCCAACTCATAATAACTTGTGTTATACTGGTTTCAGCTTATGAGATCCTTGTGGCTACATTTTGTTCTAGACCATAATTGTCATGTAGAACAGCGTGTTCCATCTAAAAACCGCCTCATGGCTACACTGGCTCAATATTATAACAGCCTTGGGGCAACATTTCTCAACTCATTGCAGCCATGTGGCTTCATTGGTTCAATCGTTTAGCTGCCTTGTTGCCATCTTACAGCGGCCATGTTTCTTCATGTGTTCCATCTCATAGCAGCCATATTTCTACATTTGTTCCATCTTATAGCAGCCATGTTTCTACATTTGTTCCATCTTATAGCAGCCATGTTTCTACATTTGTTCCATCTTATAGCAGCCATGTTTCTTCATTATTTCCATCTTATAGCAGCCATGTTTCTTCATCTGTTCCATCTTATAGCGGCCATGTTTCTACATTTGTTCCATCTTATAGCAGCCATGTTTCTTCATTATTTCCATCTTATAGCAGCCATGTTTCTTCATCTGTTCCATCTTATAGCGGCCATGTTTCTACATTTGTTACGTCTTATAGCAGCCATGATTCTACATTGGCTCCATCTTATAGCATCCATGTTTCTATTTTTGTTCCATCTTATAGCACTCATGTTTCTATATTTGTTCCATTTTATAGTTCCATGTTTCTATTTTTGGTCCATCTTATAGCAGCCATGTTCCTTATATTTGTACATTTGCTCCATTATAGCAGCCATGTTTCTACATTTGTTCCATCTTATGTAGCCATGTTTCTACATTTGTTCCATCTTATAGCGGCCCTGTTTCTTCATTATTTCCATCTTATAGCAGCCATGTTTCTTCATCTGTTCCATCTTATAGCGGCCATGTTTCTACATTTGTTACGTCTTATAGCAGCCATGTTACTACATTTTTTCTATCTTATAGCAGCCATGATTCTACATTGGCTCCATCTTATAGCATCCATGTTTCTATTTTTGTTCCATCTTATAGCACTCATGTTTCTATATTTGTTCCATTTTATAGCAGCCATGTTTCTATTTTTGGTCCATCTTATAGCAGCCATGTTCCAACACTATGTTTCTACATTTGCTCCATCTTATAGCAGCCATGTTTCTACATTTGTTCCATCTTATAGTAGCCATGTTTCTACATTTGTTCCATCTTATAGCGGCCGTGTTTCTACATCTGTTCCATCTTATAGCAGCCATGTTTCTACATTTGTTCCATCTTATAGCGGCCATGTTTCTTCATTATTTCCATCTTATAGCAGCCATGTTTCTTCATCTGTTCCATCTTTTAGCGGCCATGTTTCTACATTTGTTACGTCTTATAGCAGCCATGTTACTACAATTTTTCTATCTTATAGCAGCCATGATTCTACATTGGCTCCATCTTATAGCATCCATGTTTCTATTTTTGTTCCATCTTATAGCAGCCATGTTTCTTCATCTGTTCCATCTTATAGCGGCCGTGTTTCTACATCTGTTCCATCTTATAGCGGCCATGTTTCTACATTTGTTCCATCTTATAGCGGCCATGTTTCTTCATTATTTCCATCTTATAGCAGCCATGTTTCTTCATCTGTTCCATCTTATAGCGGCCATGTTTCTACATTTGTTACGTCTTATGGCAGCCATGTTACTACATTTTTTCTATCTTATAGCAGCCATGATTCTACATTGGCTCCTTCTTATAGCATCCATGTTTCTATTTTTGTTCCATCTTATAGCACTCATGTTTCTACATTTGTTCCATCTTATAGCGGCCATGTTCTTATATTTGTTCCATCTTATAGCAGCCATGTTTCTATATTTTTCATCCATTTTATAGCAGCCATGTTTCTATTTTTGGTCCATCTTATAGCAGCCATGTTCCAACACTATGTTTCTACATTTGCTCCATCTTATAGCAGCCATGTTTCTACATTTGTTCCATCTTATAGTAGCCATGTTTCTACATTTGTTCCATCTTATAGCGGCCGTGTTTCTACATCTGTTCCATCTTATAGCGGCCATGTTTCTTCATTATTTCCATCTTATAGCAGCCATGTTTCTTCATCTGTTCCATCTTATAGCGGCCATGTTTCTACATTTGTTACGTCTTATAGCAGCCATGTTACTACATTTTTTCTATCTTATAGCAGCCATGATTCTACATTTGTTACATCTTATAGCATCCATGTTTCTATTTTTGTTCCATCTTATAGCACTCATGTTTCTACATTTGTTCCATCTTATAGCAGCCATGTTCTTATATTTGTTCCATCTTATAGCAGCCATGTTTCTATATTTGTTCCATTTTATAGCAGCCATGTTTCTATTTTTGGTCCATCTTATAGCAGCCATGTTCCAACACTATGTTTCTACATTTGCTCCATCTTATAGCAGCCATGTTTCTACATTTGTTCCATCTTATAGTAGCCATGTTTCTACATTTGTTCCATATTATTACAGTGTTGTGGCTAGACTGTTCCTAACTTAGTCATATTATACCAATTGTGTTGCAAAACTGACAGCAACGTTGCAGTAGAGAAACATATAGTTGTTTATTAATTACATAATCACATGTTTTGAATTATAACTGACAATATGTCAATACATATAATTATACATTTACAATTACAAGAACTCATGGCACACACAGGTTAACAATAACCTGCCGCCTCACTTTCCGCTACCTCCACAGCATCCCGTCATTCCTCCTCAGTACACACCAAGAACCGCCTACTACCCCCCCCCACCAACACACACGACTAATATATATATAAACAATGTCGAAGAAAATAAACGACAGCATCACAGGTGTACAAAGGTCAAAGGTTAACATCAGTTATCGTACAAATGGGTTCAATAAGTTTAGGCTGATGAGGCAGACATGCTGTGTTCTACTATCTACTGATTGGGCTTACACCACAGGTGATACAACTGCTGCATGAGCCACGTAGGGCGGGGCTGGACGCTGTTTATATGTTCTAAGTACATTGAGCCGCTCCCCACCTGGTCGCCGTTGTGCAATACCACCCAGCCCCACCGCCCCAGCTGCCCCTCTTTCTCACACACACACACCACCATTCCCTCCCGGTCATCTTTAGACATGCGTATATACACTCTTTCTAAGACACGTTCAATCCCACGAACACACCCACTCATATCTTCACCCATATCACCCATAAACACCACGTCCACCCGCGCGTTGTCACTCACTGCTCCACTCACCCGGCTCCACTCATCACCCGTCAGTCCACACCGCTCAACACACACAACACGCAGCTTGTTACAGGAACACAATCTCACCACTGACTCACATGACAGACGTTTGTTACGACTTACATCAATCTCCGTGATGTTGGATGAGGATGATTGCATGTGACTGTGGATTAGTTCAGCATCACAGTCTTCGAGTCCGCAGCCAGCCAGCTGTAGAACAGCCAGGCTTCTGGGACTCACCAACACGCGCCACAGCTGGGTGAATTGATTGTGGAGAGGATTCAAAGACAGATTGATATAACAACATTGATGTCGGGTGAGAAGACGCGCCGCCACAGGGGAAGTCAGTCCGCACTTATCCAGAGAGAGGTAGCGTAATGTGCTGTTCACTCCATGTAACTCGACTTCGGTGTCTCCTATTTTAGTCTTGTTCATCGCTAACACCGTGAGGGTCGAGTTGCCTTGCAGGGCGCCGAACACACAAGCCACACTCACGACATCAAGCTTACAGTTATTCATTAACAATGTTTGCATATGGCACTGGGAGCTCTCTAGAGCCTGGCTGATGAGCCGAGCTCCTCCTTTACCCAGCGCCGGGTTACCACTAAGGTCCAAATGCTTCAGGTTATTGTGAGATGACAAGATGTCGGCCAAATCGCATGCATCCAGTCGACATTTATACATTCTCACACAAGTCACTCTGGTGAGGTGAATGCAGCCGACCCCAGATACCTCCTCCTCTGATCTCCTGCCGATTACATTGCTGCTTACATCGAGTGAGGTGACGTGTGTGGGGAGTTGTTGGCATAAGGTCGCCAGGGATGACGCGTCCAGCTTAGCTGAATAATTACGCAGCGACTGGACTGAGGCGGGCACAAGGAGTGCCTCGTCGTCTTTCACCACGCGCGTGCGAGACAGAGCCAGCGTACATAGCGTGGAGTCCTGCGGGACGTCTGCTGCAGCACGGGATAAGTCGGCCAGGTTTTGGTCCACCAAGTAAAGCGCCTCGGTACCACGTGGCGGGATAAGGACGTGGCGGACACTGCGTCCCAGATCACCGCGAAGTACCACCAAGGTGAGGGGGCGTATTATGTGATTCATGTAAATCCCAATGATAACAGCGTCATCAGGCGTGGAGTCACTATCAGCTAGCTTCAATTGGTCTCCCAAAACATCCTTCACACAGATACATTGACATTAATATACATTGTAACGTACTGGGTTCACATGGAGTAATGATCTGGTAGCTCTATAGGTTACAGGAATCTAGCAACATCCGATTCGGGAGTTCGCGTAGTCGCGCGCGCCGCCCTGGTGAGCTTTATGGAACTAACTTCTGTTGACTTCCGGTTTCTGCTTGGTCTTCAACTGGCTGTGTTGTTATGGAAATCGTTGGATTACACACGTTAGAAAAAGTGAAATAATAACACGAACTGGACGGATTCTGTGGATTTATGTGCGCTTGGATGTTTATTATTGTTCATTGAACTTCAGGGCGGATTAATTTCGTGTCGATTTACCATATTTCGTGGTGAAAAGCTTGGGAAAGAATAGCCCTACAAGTACAAGACGTCTGAGTAGATATATGTAGGTATAAATTCATGTTACCGTTACGACCGGAGCTAGGGAAAGAAATGCCTGCCAAACCCTCTCATCCTTTCATCCTTTCTGATATTATCACTTATCATCACTCTTCCCAATTCCCCCCTCCATATGACCCAAATAATTCAACTCACTCTTTGAACTCCTCTCATCAATCAAAATATCACAATATGGTCTTGGAATTGCAGAGGCCTTCAATCTCAACAACCTGAATTTTCTCATTTCCTCCCAAATTCCAATCCCAAGCCAACAATAATCTGTCTACAAGAAACTTTTCTTAAATCTATTCACAACCCAAAACTTCCAAATTATAATATCATTCACAATGACAGAACTACAGCAAACCACGGAGGACCAGCTATTCTTATCAATCAAAACATTCCATACAAAATTATTAATCTAACTTCTGAAATAGAACATTAAACCATTCGATTTAACATTTCAAACCAAATTTACCACATCTCAAACATTTATGACAATCTCAACTCCCTAGACCCAGATCAATACCAGCCTTTTCTCAATCTTCCTCGAAATATAATAGTTGGTGATTTTAATGCCCATCACCCCTTTTGGTATCACCCCTTCCAAACAGTAATGGCAATTCCCTTTTTAAAATAATCCAAGACAACAATATTACTCTTCTCAAAGATAGTTCCTCTACTCACTTCCATAATAACGTTCAAATATCCTTGATCTAATTATCATTTCTCAAGATAATTCTTCTTTATAAACACTCACAATACAATGGGAAGTGATCACTCTATCATCTCCATTACCAATAGCCATTTAATCTCATTCCCCACCTTCTTACCATCACCAAAATACTACCCTTCCAAACCCTATAATCCTCACAGACTCCCTCTCAGTTGTTATTGCACTCAGAAACAAAACCCTAAACCCCTCTATTCATGAAATCAAATACCTTTCCATTCTTCTTGCTCATCACAACTATAATACATTAAGAGCCTGGATTCCTGCTCATTGTGGAATCCAGGGAAATGAAACTGCAGACTCAGAAGCCAAAAAATCTCATTCTAATCCATTTATCCAACCCATACCCTTAGATCTAAACACACACTATCATTAACAAACACTTAATACAAACCAGGCAGGAAGAGTGGAACAACTCCTCCTTAACCTTCCAACATATTAAATTCACAATAGACTATAAACCTAGCACTGCAGACTATCGACCCCCCCCCCCCACACCCCCTTTCATCAAACCCATCAGAACTCTCTCACTCTTCAATCATTCTCTGTTCACCTTTTAGTTATTTTCTTCTATCCCTCACTATTTTTTATCGATCCAGGAACCCCCAAGTCCTTATAAGGACATGGTGTACTTTAGGGCCAATCTATTTCTTACTTTAATGCAATGGAGCTCATGAACTGCTTTACCTGGAAATAACAACAACAACAACGACAAGATGTGCCGTTTCATAAGTTTGGCGGGAAGAACCAGGTCATTATGATGACAGCTTTAAAATGGAAATAACCACTATCATAACGCACAACGGAGATAATTCTTCATAAGTCGGTGCTGCTGCTCAAATGGATTGCTTCGTTAAATAATTCTGTGTTATGAATGTGGAGAGAGAGCTCTAAGAGTTACACCAGGTGATAGTTTTCGATATGATATATCATTTGATACAGTTCTATATGATGCAGTATGTGGACAATTTCTAAGTGATGTAGCAGGTAGTACAATTCTGTATGATGTTGCAAGTTGTACAGTTCTTTGTGATGTAGAAGGTGGTACAGCTCAGTGAGATGCAGCAGATATTAGGATCTGTATGATGTAGCAGGTGGTACAGCTCATTGTAATGTAGGGGGTAGTACATTTCTACTTCATGTTGCAGGTGGTACAGTGCTACATGATGTAGCAGGTGGCACAGTTCTGTATGATGAAGCAGGTGGTACAGTTGCCATATGATGTAGCAGGTGGTTGAGTTGCTATGTGATGTGGTAGGTAGTATAGTTCTATGTGATGCAGCAGGTGGCAGAGTGCTATATAACGAAGCAGGTGGTACAATACTATATGATGTAGCAGGTGGCACAGTTCTGCATGATGAAGCAGGTGGTACAGTTGCCATATGATGTAGCAGGTGGCACAGTTCTGCATGATGAAGCAGGTGGTACAGTTGCCATATGATGTAGCAGGTTGTACAGTTCTATATCATGTAGCTGGTGGTACAGTGCTATGTTATGTAGCAGATGGTACAGTTTTACAATATGTAGCATGTGGTACAGTTCAGTATAATGTAACAGGTGGTACAGGTCAATATGATGTTGCAGGTTTAACGGTGCTATATGATGTACCAGGTGGTACAGTGCTGTATGATAATGCAGGTGGTACAGTTCTATATGGTGTAGCAGGTGGTACAGTGCTATATAATGTAGCGGGTGGAATATCGCTATATTATGCATCAGGTGATACAATGCTATATTTTGCAGCAGGTGGTATAGTGCAATATTATGTATCAGGTGGTACAGTTGCTATATGATGTTGGATGTGATACAGTGTTATATTATGTAGAAGGTGATACACTGCTACATTATGTAGCCCATGGTGCAGTTCTATGTGATGTAGCAGATGGTAGAGTTCTATGTTATGTAGCAGGTGGTACAGTTTCATGTGATGCAACAGGTGGTGCAATGCTATATGATGTAGCAGGTGGTGCAGTGATATATGTAGTAGCAAGTGGTACAGTGCTTTTTGATGTAGGTGTTACAGATGTGTGACATAGTTTTATCTAATATAGCAGGCGGTACAGTTCTATATAATGTAGCATGTTGTACAGTTCAATATGATTAAGCGGGTGGTATAGTTTAATATAAAGTTGCAGGTGGTGCAAATCTATCTGATGTAGCAGGTTTTAAGGTGGTATATGATGTACCAGGTGGTAAAGATCTATGTGATGTACCAGGTGGTGCAGTGCTATGTGATGTTGCAGGTGGCAGAGTTTTAAGTGAAGTAGCAGGTGGTACAGTTTTATGTGATGTAGCAGGTTGTACAGTGCTATAAGATGAAGCAGGTGGTACAGTTCTATATGTTGTAGCAGATGGTGCAGATTTATGTGAAGTAGCAGGTGGTACTGTTCTGTATCATTTAGCAGATGGTACAACAGTAAGTTATGTTGCAGGTTACAAAGTTCTATGTGATATCACAGGTAGTACAGTTCTATGTGATGTAGCAGGTTGTTCAGTTTATACGACGTAGAAGGTGCTACAGTCTTGTGTTATATTGCAGGTTGTAACGTAGCACAGTTCTAGGTAATGTAGCAGTTGGTATAATTCGAATTAATGTGGCATATGGTACAGTGCTATATGATGTCGCATGTGGTACAGTTCTATGTGATGTACCAGGTGTTACAGTTATGTGCGTTGTACCAGATAGTACAGCTCTTAGTGATGTACCATGTGGTACACCGTTATGATATGTGCCACTTGGTGATATGTATTATGTTCCGGTTAATACTTTCACCCGTCCATAAGAATCTCAGTTAATACTTTCACCCGTCCATAAGAACAGCAGTTAATACTTTCACCCGTCCTTGAGAACCTCAGTTAATACTTTCACCCGTCTATGAGAACCTCAGTTAATACTTTCACCCGTCTGTGAGAACCTCAGTTAATACTTTCACCCGTCTGTGAGAACCTCAGTTAATACTTTCACCCGTCTATGAGAATCTCAGTTAATACTTTCACCCGTCTATGAGAACCTCGAGTGGATCTGTCGTAAGTTATGTACAGCAGACCAAATGCTAAGTAGGCTATGATGAGGTGTTGATGGAGAATGAAAAGCGAGTTGCTCACCCTCACGTGTTCCGTCAGCTGCCACTGCTGGCACTCACGCAACGACCTCAAGCAGAACATTTCACCCCCGTGTAGAAGTCTCCTGTGGCTCCCGACAATAGCTCTCACAACTCGCTCTGCTTTCTCTTCATAACTGGAGAGCAGAATGCAATAAGATCATGCAATTATAATGCTTCCAAGCAAGGTCAGTCTGTGACAACAAATCCGCGATTCCTCTCGGCTAATAGTTAAGCCATGTCACATATAACATGGCGATATGGCATCAAACTTGACAAGCACATACCCGGATATCAGTGTAGATCCTCCCCGGCGGGATTGAGCGGAGGATGTCTTTGGGATGGTTTTCATTCCTTTCAGCGTCTTCCTTGGACCCCCCGAGTGAGGCGATCTGAAGGATCACATTGAACAAGCTCACGTTTGTTGAGGAACTTTGAGAGAAGAGAATATTAACCTGGGTTGGACTGTGGCAGTGTTTTCCTCGCGAGGGTCAATTGAAATATTGGTGGTACTGCTAGGACCTCCGGTAACAGCATCCAGCAGCTTGTGGTGGCGGGCATTACCCAGCAGCCCCACTGTATACAGGAGCAGCAGGTCCATCCTGGGTAATGCAAACACGGAATACGATCCGACAAGACGATTACGTGAATGTGCTCACATCATGATGTGTGGTGGTTATACTGCTGTTTTGTGCTGTGTGCTTACACAGAAACAACACATATAAATAATCTTGAGCAACATACCTGCCGTTGTTGGATGTCACCACCGTAAGTAGCTCCTCAATGCTGCCTATGGCCAAAGCTACAGCCCCGCAGATCTCCTGCAGGGACTGGTGAGGGACGATGTAAGTGGTTATGAATCCGGGGCCAGACTCGGTTTCAACAGGTGTCAGGTGTTTGAAGATGATTCCCGTACCCATCAATTCATCTTCTGGGATATCTTCTCTCCTGAGATCCTCTTCAGTGATGTCGACTTGCTTCATATCAGTGTTCAACAAGAGCTTCTTGGCCAACACACAGACTTTCTGTATGGTTGTACCTTTTCTTTTCCACAATGTATCGTTTGTAATGGGATTCGTTTTCAAATCTATGTCACCTGTTTTCATTAATGAGGCCAGGAGGGCAACTGCAAAATCCGTGCGGTTTGTCAGCTGCAGGTCGTCCTCAGGTGATAGCTGCTTGGCATGCCATACTAACGACACTGCCATGAGGGGTGTCCGACAGAGCAAGCGTATTTCATCTCTTTCTTGTAAAAACGCCCAGACATCTCCAAACTTATCCCCAAGTTCTGTCTGCAGAAATTTCTTCAAGCTGTTTTCATTGAATCCCAATACATTAATTTTTTCTTCAAAGGTTTTCCAAGCCTCTTCTAAGCCCCATGGCCGTGATGTAACTAAAATACACGCTCCGGGAAGCAATTCTCCGTTGATAAGGTTGCCAATGACATCCTTGACGGGAGCTTCCGTTGTTGTGTCAGACACAGGGCTGACACTTTTTTTGATTTCTAAGAACGGTACTTGGGACTCGTCCGCCCCGTCAAGGATGATGATGAGTTTGTTGCTTTGCTTCTCTATTTTCGTCCAAATCTCCTCCTTGAACTGTGCCTCTGGTCCATGCTGCACCAGCAGGTTCCGCAGTGACGTGTTGTGGGCCTGAATTGATCGCAGGGGAATAACAAATGGGGCAAATGGAAAGCCAGACCATTTCTTTGCGGCAACTTGTGACGCAATATACTTCATTGTAGAACTTTTACCAGTACCCCCGGGTGGCCAACGAACAATATAGATCTTGCTATTTTCCCGTCACGCTCCTTGAATATATCCTCGATAGCGATGTGTTCTGCAGCGGCAGCAGCAAATTCCTCAAGGCCACCTCTGTTGGTGTCATCCTGTTGAGAGTTTAATGTGAGATCTATGTATTCTCGAGAGGGAAGGTTCATCCTTTTTTCCAATAGATCTGATTCTAAATACTTTGAACCAAGGAGACTGAAATAAGCTTCGATCCAGACATCCTCCACAGACCTTGCTGCTCTGATCGTGTCCTCGTCACTGATGAGTTCGCTCAACTCGCTTTGGTTGGGAACAAGGAGAAATGTGACTAAAGCTAAGTACGCGTGGAGACTTGATTCTATAATGCATTCCATCAAAATCCGCACTTGGTTTTCTTGTTCTGGGGTAGCTAATATCTTCTCCTTAACAACCCGAGTAGGGAGGTAGCTGTCATCTGTCGTCATCATTCGCAAGATGGCGCCCTGCTGTTTCATTCCAACGAGCTGATCTTTCTTGTTCCCCATTTTCTCCCGCAAGTGAGTCGGAATCTTTTGAGCCTTTGGGTCTCCCGATTGATTATGGCTGTATAGTCGATATCGTAGCGTGGTCAGCCCCTCTTCTGGCGGCTTCACTTCCTCATTTGGACTCAGTAGTTTCAATAGGTCTAGTTGATTGGAGACTTTCAATGTGTCAGCGAATTCGCGGTGACAATGCTTTTTTATGATGATGGAGTAAAGAAGATATTTAACTTGCTCATAATGGTTTTTTCCTTCCGTTGAAGCCGCCTCGAAGCGAGTGATCACTTTGTCTAGAAGAAGCTGTTCCATTATATACTTCGGATGCTGAAGTAGCTCCACAAATTCCTCTGCATATTGTATCAATCGTTCGCACTCGTGGCATTCTGATCGCGTAGCCATGGCGCTATCGCTGGTGTCATGCGAGTTGAGCTGCTGTTGAATAGAACAATATAGTATTGAATCTAGAACATATCAAAGTTATAATTAAAAATAAATACACACTCGGGATACCTAATATTAGGATTTGTTCCAACGATTGCGCATTCATCGCTAGGCGGAAAATAGTTAACAGTTCTGTGTGAAACGATCTTGCAACGACGTCACGCACTGGCTCAGTTGACCATGGATGGGTGCGCACGGGTTGAAGGGGGTGGGGGGGTTGCGCATCGGGGGTTAGAGAGGTCGTTTAGGGGGAGGGGGCAGCTGGTTAAGCGAGCATTGGAATCAACAGGAGAACATCACATGAAGATGCAGTTACAATGAGGTTGTGACGTCACAACATATATGTGATCTTCAGTTACAAGTAGGTACAATGAGTTTATGACATCATAACATAAATGGTCTTCAGTTGTCATTCAGGTTGACGGTAACTTATGTGGCGTGCAACCATAATGACTGTTTCCCTCGCTTCTATCACTGAAGCCATGATAACTGCTCAGTATCAAATTACCATCACTATACTTTACATATAAGACTCGGGTGCGCCTGCGTGGGGACGTATGCTTTAATGCGAATGGTCGTTCAGCTTGATAGACACTATCATTCAGGTATGCTGATTATATGTAAAATATTCCTTATTCAAAAATGTCAGCAGACATAAGTGTAACTGATATATTTATTACCTTTGGAGAAGTATGTTGACCGCCGTATGTAGTGTCTGGTGGAGTTTTTCATGACAGCCAGTCTTTTCCTAGATCCCAAGATAACAGATAAAAAGGTCAGTTTGTCTTCCGTGTGACATAAATTAATTACCTCATATCAAATCAGTTACGTCACAAAAGCACAGCAAACAGTAATCGATACCTGATTCAACGCCCGTGTTATGAGTTGATAATATGTCTTCCTCTTGCTGAGACGAGCGGCGTTCGAATCGCGCAGGTGCCCAAAGACCCCACCTTTATCTCTGGCTGATGTTATCTCTCAACGTGTTATCGCGTCTAACCGACCAAGCAGCCAAACAGAGATCGGGGCGAACTCCAATGAAGTTGCTTTTCGGGATGTCTTTGTCGTTTGCTAACCGTGCACGGATATCGCGTCACGTCAATGCAGCGCGCTACATGGAAAATAACTCAAGGAGTTATAGAATGAGTCATGAATGCATGCGCAGACATGTTCAATGGGACAGCCTGGCAGAACTCATTCTGGGATACATACCAAAGCGGGGTTGGGGGGGGGGGGGGGTAGCACTAGACCTTAATCTGGATAGGGTGTGCCGCGGGACCTCGAAAACCCGTACCCGTCGTACAAGGTCAAAATGGCCCACTAAAACCCGTCGTACAAGTCGAGAGGCCGAAAAAACATACCCCGTCGCGCGGCACATATATACTACCTCTATACACTTAAGTGCCCCCACCCCCCCGGGTACCAAAGCTGATTCTCAGAGCACATATATCTATGAATGTTCTGTTTACCAGTATAATTATACCCGCTTCTGACTTGAATGATAACAGCAGTGTTAGAACCGTACACAATGTGTGTCATTCAAGGCATTTTCTCTTCCGATGATTGGAGGTTTCTGTCTGTCTATGAAACATCCGAGGTATCGCAGTTTTTTTCTTGTCTTCTGATTCGCAGTCTTTAGCAAATATATGAATGTTTATTCAATGGAGATGTCTTGTTTTGCGCCACCTAAATAACGGTTTATTCCACGCTTATTAAGACGAAATCAAGGCCTGTGCGTGGACCGGTCAAGGGTAACTGGAAAGCAAGCCAGCTGACCGGGAACCCAATATAAGGGCCACACGCGGGTCAGTCTAACCAATCCTGACGTGACCCGACGGGTCCACTTGGATTGTGGACCCGCATGTCTTATAACTATATTTCCTCCTATATATAGCTATACTCTTGTTATACTTATATTTCTTGGTTATTCGTATTTCTGCGCGCTCCTTCGTATATAGGAATATTGTAGCTGCTTGTAGTTGCTTGAGTGGGGACACTAGCCAGAGAAAACACACGAGTCCAGGAGTTGAGTTGTTGTTGGTTTATTCGAGTTTTAGCTTAATAGCTTTCTCTGGAATCTCGGGTCAGAATCTTGTTCAGATACTTCGTCTCTTCGCTAGGTATTTCTCCCTGTACTTCGGCGAGGCCAGCTATTTTATCGGGGTTCCGGCATTGGATTACGCTCGGAACCACACCCACAGCTGGCCTCCCATTGGTCCAGGTGTAGCCGGTCCCCCTTCACAAAGGTCAACCCCAACCGCTCACATGGGGCGTGGGCTCGAAGGGTCATTGGCCAATGGGAAAAGGTACCAGCCAAGTCTACTTATCAGGGTCACACCCCCGTCTTAAGGGCGAGGTTGACCCGGGCTAGTGAAAAACATGTCGTGCTGACAATGGAAAAGAGGGGGAGGGTTTCAAAAGTCAAAAGAGCTAGATTAATATCATAACATCCTCCCCAACCATAGTTAAGTTGAACTTCCACTGTTCAATCAATTTTGATTTACCTCTTGCATTTCAAAAATAGACTAAGTTAAAGGGAATTTGGAATATGAGTTAAAGTGTAAAGGGACAGCACGACATTAGCCCAATATTATTTGATTTTGAATTTAGAATGATTCCAGAGTAGCTTGGACATGCGCCAATATCAATTTACATTGGCACATGTCCATAACAAAGATATTCAACATAGATGGATTATTGATGATGAGATTATAATAATATTACAAAAGTGTTTCTCTAAATTTGTAAGCTATATATATTTATGAATTGTGTAATAGTTATACAATATGGTAATTAATGGTGACATACTGAAATTTAACCTTTGACATTAATCACATTCCACAGTATTACTCCGCACTAAAACCCAGTGGGAAAAAAGCGATGAGCCTATACTAGACAATGGTGGAATGGTGAAAATAAATTATTTAGCTAATTGAAATTAGGAAGAATTTAACTAATGTTACAGAAATTATTCTTTACAATAACACTGGTCCAATGCCAGGAAAATGATTTAAGTTGATGAGTATGGCTGTTTCGTGGAGATGAGATCTCTGAAGGGCTGCCGTATTGGGTTCGCCAGGTGTCGCTTGAGGTGAGGGGAGATATGCGTTATGACGCTTGGTTGAGCCGTTGGACGTCTTCTGTATCCATGGTCAGGAAGACGTATGCTGTGGCTTGCAAGGCGTTGGCACGTCGGGTGAAGGCGCTATCTCCCTCTTGTATGGTGTAAATATATACCTGAGAACAAATGAACTTACGGCAGCGATCAGTGTGCCTTGGTAATGTGTAATGTGAATTATACAAAAACAAGAAATAAAATGAGTGCTCAGTGTGGTTAATGTGCGTGAGTAACTAGTGTATAATATCATGACATCAATGTGTTCAGTGGAGATACATTTTAAAATTATTTAATATTATTTTGCGTATGGAGATTGAATGCGTGGCAAAGATTCGATAAGTGGTTCGAGATGGAGAGTGTTGTTTGCGGAGCGTGGTGGCGAATCTGAGCGACGTGGGGGTGGGCGAGATTTTGGTGTCGATTACGCCTTATTCTGGATAGGGTGTGCCGCGGGACCTCGAAAACCCGTACCCGTCGTACAAGGTCAAAATGGCCCACTAAAACCCGTCGTACAAGTCGAGAGGCCGAAAAAACATACCCCGTCGCACGGCACATATATACTACCTCTATACACTTAAGTGCCCCCACCCCCCCGGGTACCAAAGCTGATTCTCAGAGCACATATATCTATGAATGTTCTGTTTACCAGTATAATTATACCCGCTTCTGACTTGAATGATAACAGCAGTGTTAGAACCGTACACAATGTGTGTCATTCAAGGCATTTTCTCTTCCGATGATTGGAGGTTTCTGTCTGTCTATGAAACATCCGAGGTATCGCAGTTGTTTTCTTGTCTTCTGATTCGCAGTCTTTAGCAAATATATAAATGTTTATTCAATGGAGATGTCTTGTTTTGCGCCACCTAAATAACGGTTTATTCCACGCTTATTAAGACGAAATCAAGGCCTGTGCGTGGACCGGTCAAGGGTAACTGGAAAGCAAGCCAGCTGACCGGGAACCCAATGTAAGGGCCACACGCGGGTCAGTCTAACCAATCCTGACGTGACCCGACGGGTCCACTTGGATTGTGGACCCGCATGTCTTATAACTATATTTCCTCCTATATATAGCTATACTCTTGTTATACTTATATTTCTTGGTTATTCGTATTTCTGCGCGCTCCTTCGTATATAGGAATATTGTAGCTGCTTGTAGTTGCTTGAGTGGGGACACTAGCCAGAGAAAACACACGAGTCCAGGAGTTGAGTTGTTGTTGTTTTTATTCGAGTTTTTTAGCTTAATAGCTTTCTCTGGAATCTCGGGTCAGAATCTTGTTCAGATACTTCGTCTCTTCGCTAGGTATTTCTCCCTGTACTTCGGCGAGGCCAGCTATTTTATCGGGGTTCCGGCATTGGATTACGCTCGGAACCACACCCACAGCTGGCCTCCCATTGGTCCAGGTGTAGCCGGTCCCCCTTCACAAAGGTCAACCCCAACCGCTCACATGGGGCGTGGGCTCGAAGGGTCATTGGCCAATGGGAAAAGGTACCAGCCAAGTCTACTTATCAGGGTCACACCCCCGTCTTAAGGGCGAGGTTGACCCGGGCTAGTGAAACATGTCGTGCTGACAATGGAAAAGAGGGGGAGGGTTTCAAAAGTCAAAAGAGCTAGATTAATATCATAACATCCTCCCCAACCATAGTTAAGTTGAACTTCCACTGTTCAATCAATTTTGATTTACCTCTTGCATTTCAAAAATAGACTAAGTTAAAGGGAATTTGGAATATGAGTTAAAGTGTAAAGGGACAGCACGACATTAGCCCAATATTATTTGATTTTGAATTTAGAATGATTCCAGAGTAGCTTGGACATGCGCCAATATCAATTTACATTGGCACATGTCCATAACAAAGATATTCAACATAGATGGATTATTGATGATGAGATTATAATAATATTACAAAAGTGTTTCTCTAAATTTGTAAGCTATATATATTTATGAATTGTGTAATAGTTATACAATATGGTAATTAATGGTGACATACTGAAATTTAACCTTTGACATTAATCACATTCCACAGTATTACTCCGCACTAAAACCCAGTGGGAAAAAAGCGATGAGCCTATACTAGACAATGGTGGAATGGTGAAAATAAATTATTTAGCTAATTGAAATTAGGAAGAATTTAACTAATGTTACAGAAATTATTCTTTACAATAACACTGGTCCAATGCCAGGAAAATGATTTAAGTTGATGAGTATGGCTGTTTCGTGGAGATGAGATCTCTGAAGGGCTGCCGTATTGGGTTCGCCAGGTGTCGCTTGAGGTGAGGGGAGATATGCGTTATGACGCTTGGTTGAGCCGTTGGACGTCTTCTGTATCCATGGTCAGGAAGACGTATGCTGTGGCTTGCAAGGCGTTGGCACGTCGGGTGAAGGCGCTATCTCCCTCTTGTATGGTGTAAATATACCTGAGAACAAATGAACTTACGGCAGCGATCAGTGTGCCTTGGTAATGTGTAATGTGAATTATACAAAAACAAGAAATAAAATGAGTGCTCAGTGTGGTTAATGTGCGTGAGTAACTAGTGTATAATATCATGACATCAATGTGTTCAGTGGAGATACATTTTAAAATTATTTAATATTATTTTGCGTATGGAGATTGAATGCGTGGCAAAGATTCGATAAGTGGTTCGAGATGGAGAGTGTTGTTTGCGGAGCGTGGTGGCGAATCTGAGCGACGTGGGGTGGGCGAGATTTTGGTGTCGATTACGCCGAATTTACGTACGGAGGCGGTTGTGTGGGTTGTGGTACTAGACCTGTATTAGTGAAAATTACGCGTCGATGGTCGATATCTGTGCATTTAACGATTAATTACGCGATTTACTTTACGAGTTTTTACCTTTTTAAATGTCGTCTATCGCGGCCATATTAAAGAGTCCTCTGGACAGTTTCGGCTACGGGTCCCAGTAGAGCCCTCCTGAGCCTGGCTCGGTCGTTGGTGGGAAGGGGGCGTCCAGAAGAGCATTTATGGTGTGCTTCTCGGAGTGGTAGATGTTGAGAATAATTTGCACCTGAAATAATGTATGGACACATATCGCACACGATTACTGTATAACATGTAAGTACGGAAGAACAGCGGTGTGACACTTTAATTGTATTTGTTGTACGTGCCGGAGGAAATAAATATAAACATCTCACATATGCGTTGAGAATTAAATGATACAAAATACTTCTCCGTTAATTGTTTTGATGAATATGCACGTCGTCTCTTAAGCTGCAGATTCCTTCATGAAATGATACCCCGCATATACTTATATAAGATTGCGTTATGGGTAATGTGTATCACGAAGGTTCACTAATTTTACGCGTGTCCACATGATATGAAAGACGGTGCGATAATAGTGTAGTCGACGTTACTTATAGCAAGATTTTGTCTTATAATCTGCAACTTAGAGGTAAAAAATTGTTGAACATAATTGATAATATCATAGTGTCTAATTTGCGCTGTTCGGAAGAAGACAATGTTAAAGGCTTCTAATAACTTAACCGTATACTCACAGTTGGTGTTGGTTTCGTGTGATAGCGTATAGGATCGAGACAAGCGTCCGTTGAGATAATTACCTTTGTAGCGGTGATGTGTTTAATTACTAGGCCCGCATTGATATTGAGGTAGCTTTGATGTAATTGCATAGAGCCTGTGATTGTTGATAAGTGGACCATCTGATCAATGAGCTTACATATGAATGGATGTCGGATGGTAATTTAAGCAGCTTAGTAAACTTGGATAACCCAGTTTTTGTATACAAGGTCGTAATTAAGTATCTAGAGACGATCTTTAATTGGAGTGGTTGAACTGGAATCCAAATAAGCCGTTTTAAAGCGTATGTAGACTTAATTGGCAAAGGACTGTTATCCTAACATTTAAGTTGTCTGTGTCATCAGTTGTCTCGAATTGCAATTAAAATTTTCAATGGTTCGTCGCAGACGGTTTGAAATGCGGGTGAGACAAACAAAGTGTCAATAGCATGGGTTAATGGCAGGTAAATGTTGTCTTATTGTGTGAAATAACGGTACAAAAAGGAACATACTTACAATACGAATGTAGACGTCCTGTTTTGGGGTAAATAGTACATAGGTAATACAAATAATATCATGACATAAATGGGAATAATTTCTGAAGAGAAAAAACACTCTGAAAATGAATAGTTAAACATAATTGGAAGATGAATAATCTGAAAATGAATAAATGATGATAGTTAAATATTAATCGGTAGATGGTGCATATATTGGTAAATAGTGTCACAAATCGGTAAATGTTGTCATAAATTGGTAATGTTGTCATAAATCGGTCATGTGCATGTTTCGCGCCAGAGACTTGGTGGCGCTGTTGAGTTTGTCCTCAAAAATCCACTCAGATTGTCTGCCGGCAAACATGATGTTATACTTACTTTATTTGAAAATCGAGGAACCTTTGATCCGATCAATTTTACTACATCATGTGTCTGTATCCATGGTCAGGAAGACGTATGCTGTGGCTTGCAAGGCGTTGGCACGTCGGGTGAAGGCGCTATCTCCCTCTTGTATGGCGTAAATATACCTGAGAACAAATGAACTTACGGCAGCGATCAGTGTGCCTTGGTAATGTGTAATGTGAATTATACAAAAACAAGAAATAAAATGAGTGCTCAGTGTGGTTAATGTGCGTGAGTAACTAGTGTATAATATCATAACACATGCGAGTCAAAGCTATAAGGATTGCTGCTATCAGGGTTACACCCCTCCCCACCTGGGCTGCCGTGCTGAGGCTTTTTAAAAAGGGATGGGCTAGAATAGTATCATAACACAAGGTCAAAACAAAACCCTTCGGTTCTGCGCATCATTCCAGCCCTTATAAAACAAAATTCAAAACTTGCGACCTGTATCGCATGCAAAAATGTGAGTTAAAAAACAGTCATACGTACATACATAGCCACAAACGCGACCGACCAACACATATCATGGCGAAAGGTGCACATCGCTGTGTTACACAGACAAACCCTACAGACCCAAACAGACGCACACCTGCATCTGACAGACTGACACCCACCTGCAACCAATAGACATACGCTCACCTGCACCACACCTGGCACAGACCCACAATAGAGCCACATCGTACAAGCTTAACCGCGCCTGGCACAGACAAACCCGACGCGGACAGTCGCTCACCATACTTGTCATAAACAGACCCGACACAGACAGTCGCACGCCACACTTGTCACAGATAGACCCGACACAGACAGTCGCTGACAATAATTGTCACAAACAGACCCGACTCGCACAGTCGCTCACCACACTTGTCACAGTCAAACGCAAAACAGACAGTCGCTCGACACACTTGTCACAGACAGACCCCACACGGACAGTCACTCACCACATTTGTCACAGACAGACCCGACACGGGCAGACGCTCACCTGGCTAGTCACACACAGACCCGACACAAACAGACGCTCGCTCAACTTGTCACGAAGAGACCCATCACGGGCAGTTGCTCACCACTCTTGTCACAGACACACGAACAGTTGCTTACCACACATGTCACAAACAGACCAACTCACAATGATTGTCAAAATCAGAACCGACTCAGACAGTCACCACACTTGTCACAGACAAACCCGACAGTGACAGTTGCTTACCACACCTGTCACAGACAGACCAGACACGAATAGACACTCACCACACTTGCCACTCGACACATACAGTCCTTCACCACACTAGTCACAGACAGACCCGACGCAGACAGCCTCTCACCATAATTGTCACAACTATACCCGACACAGACAGTCTTACACTACACTTGTAACAGACAGACCCGACACAGACAGTCTTCCACTACACTTGTAACAGACAGACCCGACACAGACAGTCGCTCACCTTAATTGTCAAAAACAGACCTGACTCGGACAGACGCTCATCCCACTTGTCACAGACATATCCAACACAGATAGTCACTCACCATACACACACATGCACTCGAGTCATAAAACGCCACTCCTGTCTGGCATCTAGTAGATGTGGACAAAAAGCTGGAGAGAAGGGGCGTGTTATGAATGTGTGAGGCACACGAGTTTTGTCATATTGAGGTTGCCATTTTTTGTAGCCGTGCACGACGTCTTATTGACCGTCGTGCGTGGCTACCATTTTTGAAGGTGTAATTGCATTTGAATGTTTTATGTATTTTAATTGGCAAATGTTCATTGATGACTCACTTTAACTGTATTTAAGATAGGGGATGGCTATAAACGGGTCAATTTCGAAATTCTCCCTCTCTCCACCGTGAGGGCAGTTGGGAGAAAGTCGGTCTCCGAGCAAGTCGGACCTAGTAGTTACATAACTAAACTAAAGCTTGTGCTCGTAACTCCTTGGTCCGACAAACCACGCCGACTGATATCAGAAAGTCGGACGATTTAGGCTTTAGTTTTATTCCGATCAGTCGGGAAAACATAGCAAGTGGTAAGTACCATTTGTGGTACTGAATTTGTGGGTGTCATTACTCGTTATATTTTCATTTTGTCTCGTTTGTTCATATTTGTTTAGTGTTCGATTTTGACGACCAAATCTAGAGGGCGTCGTTAACTTGGTCGCTGGTATGGAATCTGTCAAGATTTTACTTGTGTAGTATTAGCAGTTAATTAAACTGGTTTTTCATTAATTGTCACGGTTCTTTCACTCAGTTGTACTATTTCCAGTCGTTCGCTTGTAGAAAGGTAGTTTATACATCAAAGGAAAATACTGGGCGCTGCGATCTGCCAGGGTTCACGCTGTGCCCACACAGCAGACACAACTGTGATGGAAGACGGGGCAGCTCACTGGGAGCTCCCCGACACCCTCTGTGGCTCCCAAACCATTAATAGTCCCCCAACACACTAAACGAATGAGTCTTCCACTTGAGCCAGCGAGTCTGTTGGTCGACACTAGACAAAGAAACTCCGCTCTCAAACCATTAACAGTCCCCCAACACACTAAACGAATGAGTCTTCCACTTGAGCCAGCGGGTCTGCTGGTCGACACTAGGCAAAGAAACTCCGCCTTTGACAGCTCCGCGCTATTTACTACTTTCGATCTCTCACATCCGCGCTCTAAGGTGGCATCAGATCATCAAAACGCCAGGGCGAGTGGCTTGCCTAGGTTGACACGGACCTCGCTACTGGGGCCTTAAAGGGTCAAAGTGCGTTATGAAGTATGGGGTGGGTGATCAGAGTATGTATCTTGTGGTTAAAAGATCATGCCAAAATACCGCATGTAGTTGAATGGTAATATCGCCGATTTTCGACCAACAGTTCACTGGTTCGAATCCCAATGTGTGTCAGTGGGTTGCAAGCCCAATGATTTTGAGCAAGCGTTCGAACATGAACATGGTATCTAGTTAAAGGTGCATTTCAAACAAAATTACCCGATTCCTAGCTACTACGTTTGGCAATGATATCCCAAAACTCGAGTCCTATCGATGACCCCGAACATTTCAATGGCCTGTGAAAAGTCATTTCTTATTTCTTATTTTTAAAGGGACGTACATTTTGAACCACTTACAGTATGTCACATGGTAAACCCAACAATACACCAAAAGCTGACAATA
This sequence comes from Urechis unicinctus, assembly GCA_034190875.2. Lineage (NCBI taxonomy): Eukaryota > Metazoa > Annelida > Polychaeta > Xenopneusta > Urechidae > Urechis > Urechis unicinctus. The sequence continues at coordinate 1,197,199 of CM067350.1, forward strand.
TCTGAATGTGGTTGACTTACGCATGAGCAGTAACTGGTCCGGGTCGCTTTTCACTTGAATATTTAATATGTAAACAAACCTAGGAAGCTGTATTTAATGCGTTTATATCGATCAATAATCGATTATTTGTTCTTGACACTAACATAAAAGGATTACAATCCAGTCAATTTTAATGCTACACAAAAACGGAAGCAAAACAACAATTGAAACAAATCGCCGTAAAATGCATGTTTAATCCTTTTACACCAACGGTGATTCTATCATGAACGTGATATCAAAGGTATATAATATCATAGCAATGGCAATCCTCCCAGGGTAAATGGCAGCATCCCAGCAAACCCGTCACCTAACTGCCACGTTGTGTAAACGTTGTGGTTACGTGACGTCGAGTTTCAACGTGCTCACCACGTGGTAGACGCGTGAAACGTATTCAGAATTTCTGGAACAATTGAAGTATTTAAACTTAAGATGTTACAATATTGCATGGCACAAAGAAACAGCGCCCAAATCTGGCCCACACTGCCAACCAAGCCTCTCTGTCCTGTACCCAGCCATGGGAAAGTGATTAAGGGCGCTAGCATGAAACCCTGTATTCATTCTAATGAATGTGACTGCAATTTAACAACACAATGTGAGATTCAGCACGAAGACAAAGTCCAATTCATAGTTATAATACTAACCAGTCTGAGGGGATTTGAATGGTAGACACAATAAAACATGATCATCACAAATAAAGCGGCCGGTCAACCCACAACACTCTTTTCACGCACGCAAGCCACACACAGTTATATAACACCCGGAAGTAAGTCTTAAGATGAGGTGTTGGAGAGCCGTTTGAGCCAGTTCCCAGCGGGATCATGTTTTCTCTGGATCAAATCCACGTTCATCGCGATCCTCTCCAGACTCTGTGACACCGCCCGCACGTCACTCCCACCCATCTTAGACAACAAGAAGTCATTCACCTGTAGGGAATAAGTGGCATGTTGAATGAGGGTAAGTTTACTGACACTGTCAACAATGATTGGCATACGGACAGAAACAAACAAGGAAATATATTCAAATGTCAAGCGTCTACAGAGTGTGGGGCTGTAAAGAGATCTGTTTTATTGAGGCACATACACACTTAATCTGGGGGGTGGGGGGTTTCTGTCATGTCTGGGAGGCAATATTTCTGAGACCATGAATACGGCTAATAGATAATTTACAATGTTAGAGATGACTGATGCTCAAATTTTATTGAATTTCAAGGTCAAAGTCCAGAGCTCAAAGTGGTCCTATCTTGTACAGCACTGCTATATAGTGGTCATGGGAGTGGCGATGTGGTAGGTACAACAGATGTTGGATGGGATTCAGGTGACAAGACTTTGTAGCCCTATTACATAGTAACATTTGAAATGAATGCCACTTTACACTCAATATCAGCCATGGCAATCATCCCCATAACAACCAGCAACGTTCACTCACCTCATTATAGTCATACTGAGTAGTGAAGTGTCCTCTAGTCCCCATTATCATGCGCAGAAACATGTATGTCATACCATGGAATCTGCAGGCAAATGGCCAGAAAACATACAATAGGCACAGAATGTTTCACAAATTATCAACAAACAAATTTTCCCAAAATGCTGAAGAGAAGGAAAAACGAGCTCACTGTGAAAAGTGTGTCCCAGTGTTGCTTAACAAAACGCCAGACCAGGATTCTAACGGTCGGGGTACAGGCCACGGATGTGACGACATATACAGACTCTGTTTGTCTGATGTTGGGGCCATTCAGTGCTTCTTTAAGCAACCTGTAATAAAAAAATGCCCACACATATTGAGCCACGTACACAAGCACCGGCACCTATTATAATTTCACGCCTGACACGCCCACTTACATGCCCACCCTGACACACAAACTTATGAGCGTTCTTCGACATACCCACTTATACGTTTCTACATACACATCATTAACACGCTTTCTCAAACACATCTATACACACCCACTTATGCGTTCTCCCCATCACACCCACTTATGCATTCTCCCCATCACACCCACTTATGCATTTTCCCCATCACACCCACTTCTGCGATTTCCCCATCACACCCACTTATGCTTTCCCCATCACACCCACTTATGCATTCTCCCCATCACACTCACTTATGCATTCTCCCCATCACACCCACTTATGCTTTCTCCCCATCACACCCACTTATGCTTTCTTCCCATCACACCCACTTATGCTTTCTCCCCATCACACCCACTTATGCTTTCTCCCCATCACACCCACTTATGTATTCTCCCCATCACACCTACTTATGCATTCTCCCCATCACACCCACTTATGCATTCTCCCCATCACACCCATTTATGCGTTTATCCTAACACACTCGCATATCAACTCCCCCTTACACACCCACACAAGAGATATTCCTGACAAACAAACTTATAAGTTCTCCCCGACACGCCCATCTTCAAGTTCTACCCATCATACTCATTTGTTCTCACAAACGCAGCCAACTATGTCGTCCTCCATACACCCAAACATAAGATCCCTCAGACAAACCCACTTATAACATATCCGCAACACTACTCACTTTCTCCCTAACACACTCACTCAGTACACCCATATAGCCACAGGATAAAACCACATCTCACCTCTGTAAGAGAATAGATTCAGTAAATGAGGACAGGGCAGAGAGCAGAGTGGATTTCTCCATAGCTACATTATTCTCGCAGTATTTTCCCCAGACAAACTCCCAGTCATCCTTGTCACCATACTTAACTCCTCCCCCATGTACTAATAACTAAAAATCTGGTAGGAAACTGCAATAGGAAGACAGAAAATTGCATTAAGCATAAAGGAGCTGACAATATCCATCAATAGTGACCATTGATAAAAAAAGAATGGCCACTAATAACCACTGTAAAAAAAGGAGCTGACAATAGATCCATCAATAGTGACCATTGATAAAATGAATATCAATAGAGAATGACCATTAATATGAGTTTTTATAGACAAATTACCATTGAAAATGACCATTGGTAAAGTGACCATATATAGAATGAACATCTCTACTCACTCAGAACCGTTTTTCCATTTCTGAATCCTATCTTTAATATTCCACCAACTCCTAAATCACTAATTTCTAGAGCTCGACCTAGCAACAATGTCTGCAAATACCTGAGGCAAACAAATCATATCATATAATTCCATCAACATTTCCCCCTGCAATAAGCCATCCTCCTTAGACACATTTCCCCCTGCAATAAGCCATCCTCCTTAGACACATTTCCCCCTGCAATAAGCCATCCTCCTTAGACACATTTCCCCTGCAATAAGCCATCCTCCCTTACACATTTCCCCCACATCCTCCCCCTGCAATAAGCCATCCTCCTTAGACACACACATTTCCCCCCTGCAATAAGCCATCCTCCTTAGACACATTTCCCCCTGCAATAAGCCATCCTCCTTAGACACATTTCCCCCTGCAATAAGCCATCCTCCTTAGACACATTTCCCCCTGCAATAAGCCATCCTCCTTAGACACATTTCCCCCTGCAATAAGCCATCCTCCCATTCCCCCTGCAATAAGCCAGCCATCCTCCCTTAGACACATTTCCCCCTGCAGCCATCCTCCTTAGCCATCCTCCTTAGCCACACATTTCCCCCTGCAATCCTAAGACCATCATCCTCCTTAGACACATTTCCCCCTGCAATAAGCCATCCTCCTTAGACACATTTCCCCCTGCAATAAGCCATCCTCCTTAGACTCCTTTTCCCCCTGCAATAAGCCATCCTCCTTAGACACATTTCCCCCTGCAATAAGCCATCCTCCTTAGACACATTTCCCCCTGCAATAAGCCATCCTCCTTAGACACATTTCCCCCTGCAATAAGCCATCCTCCTTAGACACATTTCCCCTGCAATAAGCCATCCTCCTTAGACACATTTCCCCCTGCAATAAGCCATCCTCCTAGACACAATTTCCCCCTGCAATAAGCCATCCTCCTTAGACACATTTCCCCCTGCAATAAGCCATCCTCCTTAGACACATTTCCCCCTGCAATAAGCCATCCTCCTCCTTAGACCTCCTTCCTTAGACACATTTCCCCTGCAATAAGCCATCCTCCTTAGACACATTTCCCCCTGCAATAAGCCATCCTCCTTAGACACATTTCCCCCTGCAATAAGCCATCCTCCTTAGACACATTTTCCCCTGCAATAAGCCATCCTCCTTAGACACATTTCCCCCTGCAATAAGCCATCCTCCTTAGACACATTTCCCCCTGCAATAAGCCATCCTCCTTAGACACATTTCCCCCTGCAATAAGCCAAGCCATTTCCTCCTTAGCCATCCTCCTTAGCACACATTTCCCCCTGCAATAAGCCATCCTCCTTAGACACATTTTCCCCTGCAATAAGCCATCCTCCTTAGACACATTTCCCCCTGCAATAAGCCATCCTCCTTAGACACATTTCCCCCTGCCCCCTCCTCCTTAAGCCATCCTTAGACACAATTCCCCCTGCAATAAGCCATCCTCCTTAGACACATTTGCCCTGCAATAAGCCATCCTCCTTAGACACATTTCCCCCCCTGCAATAAGCCATCCTCCTTAGACACACATTTTCCCCTAAGCAATAAGCCATCCTCCTTAGACACATCCTCCTTAGACCCCCTGCAATAAGCCATCCTCCTTAGACACATTTCCCCCTGCAATAAGCCATCCTCCTTAGACACATTTCCCCCTGCAATAAGCCATCCTCCTTAGACACATTTCCCCCTGCAATAGCCATCCTCCTTCCTCCTTCCCCCACATAAGCCATCCTCCCCCTGCAATAAGCCATCCTCCTTAGACACTCCTTTTTCCCCTGCAATAAGCCATCCTAAGACCATCCTCCCCCTGCAATAAGCCATCCTCCTTAGACACATTTCCCCCTGCAATAAGCCATCCTCCTTAGACACATTTGCCCCTGCAATAAGCCATCCTCCTTAGACACATTTGCCCCTGCAATAAGCCATCCTCCTTAGACACATTTGCCCCTGCAATAAGCCATCCTCCTTAGACACATTTGCCCCTGCAATAAGCCATCCTCCTTAGACACATTTGCCCCTGCAATAAGCCATCCTCCTTAGACACATTTGCCCCTGCAATAAGCCATCCTCCTGCATTTCCCCCTGCATAAGCCATCCTCCTTAGACACATTTCCCCCTGCAATAAGCCATCCTCCTTTAGACACAGCCATCCTCCTTCCCCCTGCAATAAGCCATCCTCCTTAGACACATTTTCCCCTGCAATAATAAGCCACATTTCCCCCTTAGACACATCCTTTAGACCCCTGCAATAAGCCATCCTCCTTAGACACATTTCCCCTGCAATAAGCCATCCTCCTTAGACACATTTCCCCCTGCAATAAGCCATCCTCCTTAGACACATTTCCCCCTGCAATAAGCCATCCTCCTTAGACACATTTCCCCCTGCAATAAGCCATCCTCCTTAGACACATTTCCCCTGCAATAAGCCATCCTCCTTCCCCTGCAATAAGCCATCCTCCTTAGACACATTGTATCACTCTTCATATTCACACATTTGTTCCCTAAACATTTTCCTCTGTTTCCTCTGGAATAGCTACAATTTTCAAATATGAAGACTCAAAGCAGGTGATGTACTATAAGCAAATATAATCCTCATTTATGCCACCTACACAGTGAGATGGTCAGATTCAGGCTTCCACAGAATGTCCTCAAGAGAACCAGAAATGAGACTTGTTACATATTCCTGTCACGTAAACATCACAGATACTGGTTACAGCTGTGTCAAAAAAGATCCCACATGATAAACATAGGATCATATACTGCATTCGGAAATGAAAACCTATATCTTCTACAATATGAAAGATTGTGTCAAATAACGGAGATAATAAAAATGTATATAATCAAAATGTAGATACAAGACAATAAAGATCTTCAGTAACTAGTATGTCCATATTACACCATGAATTAGAGACTGTCCGGCTGGTAAAGTTACCTTGAAGAGAGAGTAAGCTGGGGAGCAGCTTGCCCATGTACCACAACCCATCCAAGCCAGTCTTCAATGGCACGAACTCCGTCTCCCCCGAAAAATAGCGAGACATATTGAGAGCTGTCACTATGTCAACATGACCTGACCTATATCACACAATATAAGAATGACCCGACTTATTTCATATAACCACCAGTGACATCATCATAGATAAATCATGATGTACAAAATGATAGCTTTTGTGAATAAGATTCAAAAGTCATCATGTCTATTTGAAAATTAATTGAAGCTGTTCAAAATATAACGGTCTATCACATTCTAAGATTATCTATCTGAATGAGACATGGAATTAGGTAAGATGCGCACCTGCTCGTTATGGTTGGGTTGCAAATAGATAATTCGTTCATCAAGCTCCGTTCTCTCACCGTGTGATCGGAGAGTAGTAGGTTGGTCAGGGAGCGGCACGCGGTAGTTTATAGTTGTAACTGCAATAAAATGCACAATTCTTTGCTAACGCCAAACATACAACCTAAGGTATACAGGTGATGCCAGTGTGCCAGCAAAGACACAAGCCTCTCATCTCAGACTGATTACTGCAAGGGTTAAACAAGAACCGCTCTTGGGACACAGTGAACCTTGACCATTTACGAGTCACTATGGACAACAGGGTATCCCATCTGCTATGTCCATGTATCAATGACCTCAGTAGTATAGGTTATAGGGGTCCTGGCGCAGGGGCCAATGAGTCGCAGGGGGCAGGGGGCCACGAGTCGCAGGGGGCAGGGGCAGGGAGTCAGCCAACCAGCCAGCAACCATATTTCCAACATAATAATTTTGGGCAGCCAACCCCAGTAGCAGGGAGCAGGGGTAGGGGCCACGAGCCGCAGGGGGTAGGGGAGAGGGCGGGGGTAGGGGCCACGAGTCGCAGGGGGCAGGGGCAGGGAGCCACGAGTTGCAAGGGGCAGGGGGCCACGAGTCGCAGGGGGTAGGGGTAGGTAGCCACGAGTCGCAAGGGAACCGCCAGCTAAGAGACCTAGCAGGCCACAAGGCGCAGGTGGGGATTTCATCGCGATTTTGATTTTTGTCATTTTTACACCCCTTTTAAACTAGCGGCACGGTATAGGTAATGACGTCCCACAATACACGCGCCCGAAAGGCCCAAGCCGACTATACTGAGATCCACGAAAGAAAAACGCATTCGATAGGATGTACAAGAAGATCTACGCAAGAATGAGGGCTAAGGTATTGTGCGAACCAGTCCAACCACCTCCCCCAGTGCCGACCCCACTGCCACGTCTCTATTCAGAGGTGGTGAAAGCGCCGGCTCCACGTCCAAGGTCAGCCCCCATAAAACCAATTCCACGTCCAAGAAGGAGCGGAACCTGCTAGGTGGCCTCAAAACCCAGCTCGCAGTCAAAGTAAGTCTCTACAAGACCAAAAAATATGGTGTAACGGAGTACGCAGAGCCAGTGCTACAAAACAAGCAGCAGGACAGTTCTAGGCAAAGACGACATTGACTCGGCGATAGACCCGGCCAGCCCCCAAATCCAGGAGATGCTAGAGAAGTGGGTTAACCTAGGTTCTGGGTAGATGTTTGAGGAGGTAGAAACCATCTGGATCGACATTGCGAAGTATCAACCACTCAAAGGCGGCTCCTACCTCCCCCTACCGCCAACACTGGCAAACAAAGGGGCCATCATAAACGTGAAGAACCAAGACGACTTCTGCATCCTATGGGCCATCGTCTCAGCCCTCAACCAAGCCAGCAAGGATCCGCAGTGGACATCAAAGTACAGCATCCAGTGGCTCAAGGATAAGCTAGAGGGCTCAGGCGTGTCCTACCCAACCCCAGTCGCCCACGTCGGGGAAATCGAAACCGCTCTCAACAGAGGCCTGAACGTATTTGGCTGGGACGGGAAAGCTGTCATGGTCTACCGAATCAGCATCGAGAAAGATGCCTGTGCCACTACAGCTGGATCAAAAACCTGAACCGCCTCCTCTATGACCAGACAAAGTACAAGTGCCGCAAGTTCTTCTGCGAGCGCTTCCTCCACGGGTACACAACCGAGAAGCTGCTCCTGGCCCATAAGCCCGAGTGTGCAGGCATAGGCCAGACTGCCGTGCGAGTAGACATGCCCGAGGAATGAAAGAACATCCTCTCCTTCAAGAACTGGCAGAAGCAACTTCCAGCCCCTTACGTCATCTACGCAGACTTCGAGGCGCTCACAGTAAAGCTCCCAGGGCCAGCCCTCAATCCAGAAAAGAGCAACACCCAGAAGACCCAGGAACACCAGGGCTGTGGGTACGGCTACATAGTAGTCGGATGCGACGGGAAAACATCACCCCCAGTCATCTCCACGGGAAGCGACGCCGTGGGGATATTCCTCAAGGCCCTACAGCAAGAGGAGAAAAATATCAAATCAGTTATCTCCAAGCCAGTCCCCATGCGGATGACCCGAGACAACCAAAGAGTCCACAAGACCGCAACCCAATGCCACGTCTGCAGCAAACCACTCGGAACCGACCGGGTCCGTGACCACTGCCATATAATTGGCAAGTACAGAGGGCCAGCCCACAACGCCTGCAACCTAAAGCTTAGGTTGAGCCCCAAGACAACCCCCATTCCTGTGGTCTTCCACAACCTGCGGGGCTATGAATCCCATCTCCTAATGCAGGGTATAAGCAAGGGAGACATCAAGTACATATCCCTATCCCTTGGACAGCTCCGCTTCATAGACAGAGCACAGTTACTACTAGCCTCTCTCGACAAGCTGGTCTCAGCCATCAACCCAGACGCCTTCGCCGTGACGGCAGAGTATGAACCAGACCAGACAAAGCGAGGGTTACTATTACGCAAAGGGATATTCCCCTACGAGTACATGGACAGCTGGGATAAGTTTGATTCTCCCCTCCCGCCCATCCAAGACTTCTACAGCAAGCTCTCGGAGCAGGGAATATCAGCCACACACTACGCCCACGTGCAAAAGGTCTGGAGCACGTTCGGTTGCAAGAACATGGGCGACTACCACGACCTCTACCTCCGGACAGATGTACTCCTCCCAGGTGACGTCTTCGAGACCTTCCGCAAGACCAGTCTAAAGCAGTACGGCCAGGACCAGCCCACTACTATACCAGCCCGGGCCTCTCGTGGGACGCCCTACTCAAGAACATTGAGCAGGTGGACCGGCCAGAGTTGCTCTCCAGAATAGTCCACACCCACTCTGATGACGCTGAGACCGGGTACATCCTTGAGGTCGACCTAGAGTACCCATCCGACCTTTACGACGCCCACAACGACTATCCCCTAGCTCCCGAACGACTCCTTGTGCAGAACGAGTGACTCTCAGACTACCAGCGAAACCTTCTTGACGAGTACAGCGGCACCGGCGTTGAGAAGCTGGTCCCGAACCTGAGGAACAAGGAGAATTACGTACTCCACTACAGGAACCTCAAACTGTATCTGGCCCTGGGGATGAGGCTGACCAAGATACACCGTGCCCTATCGTTCACCCAGAGCCCCTGGATTTAGCCCTACATTCGCAAGAACACAGATCTCCGCAAGGCCGCATCCAGCAACTTCAAGAAGGACCTTTACAAACTAACGAACAACTCTGTCTTCGGCAAGACCATGAAAAACCTCCGCAAGCGGGTTGATGTGAAGCTGGTCCGAGCCCCAGATGGCAACAAAATAAGAAAGCTCATCGCCAGCCCCCCCCCCTTCGCCCGGCAGAAAATATTTGACGACGACCTGGCCTCCATCCACATCCACAAGGCCCACCTGGTCCTCAACCGCCCAGTATACGAAGGGATGTGCATACTCGATCTGTCCAAGCATGTACGACTTCTACTACAACACGAAGAAGCTCCGGTTCGGCCGCTATCTCAACCTACTCTACACCGACACCGACTCCCTCCTCCTGGAGATCCGCACACCGGACATCTACGCCGACATGAAAAAGGACAGTGACCTATTTGACACCAGCAACTGCACCCCAGCCCTCCCGCTCCACAGCAATGAGAACAAGAAGGTTCTAAGAAAGATGAAGGACGAATGCCGGCGTGTACCCATCAGGGAGTATGTAGGCCTGCGTCCAAAGATGTACCCCATCCACCCGTGAGGAGATCAAAAAAGCAAAGGGTGTAAAAAAGGTTGTGGTCAAGAAACACCTACGCCACGCCCAATACCTTGAATCGCTGTTCGACCAGAAGGGGTTCCGCCATGGGATGAATATCCTCCAAAGTGACAGCCACAAGATATATGGGCTGCACGTTAATAAGGTGTCTCTATCCCCCTTTTATACAACGCAATGAATAGCTCCGGGTGGTGTACACACCCAGGCCTACGGGCATACCCAGGCCTACCACCCGGCATAGACCGCCGGCAGACAGGGTGTATCATATTCAACCATGGGTGTATCCACACCTTCCACCTCTGACCGGCCACTGATTCCTGATGGTGAACTTCCCGCATCACTGCTGGACACCTCTCCTACACCACAGCTGGACACCTCTCCCTCACCCTCCGTGATCAGAAGGTCATCCACCTTCTCACATATGCCGGCTATAGTGAGCCTGGGGGTGGCCATCCTGAGCCGAGAGCGTAAAGGAGCGGTCTTCCTAGCCTGAGGGGGTGTGGCACCACCATCAGTGACCGGGGCTTAGTCTTAGCCTTCCTAGCTTGAGAAGGTTTATCTAGCACGCCTTCCTCAGTCTCAACGTGAGTCGCCGCCTGGGCCTTCCTGCAAACCGGTTCACCGCCCTCAAGCCTCCTCTTCTCACGAAGGCGCTTCGTATCCACAATCCATACATAATCCTAGGTTATTTTTTATCCCCTTCTGACACTTTACGATTTACGATCCCCCGTTTAACCTTAAACCTGTGCATTGCACAAAAGTCAAACTTACAGGGCCTGTCACAAGGGTCTCTCTTCCCGAGTAGAATCCAGGGGCACTTTCCATTTGCTTCCATTCCTACCGATCTTTCTTTTATCTAATTAGTAATACCGTCTGGTGGCAGCTGGGTATCAGGCGGCACCACAAGCAGCTCCTCCTTTACAAAGCCACTTAACCCTTAACTCTACGGCATACTTAGTGTCCTACGTGCTGAAACCCAGCAGTCGATCGTTTACAAAAGTACGGCCCTTACCCTTAACTCTACGGCATACTGGTGTCCAAAGTGCTGTGCAGCAAGGGTGCAGTTAAAGCGTTCCACTATACCCTGGTCTCGATGGATGTTCACACGGCCGCGCCTGACTGATACTCCATGTTTTGCAAGCAGCTGATTCACTGCTCCCATAAACTCCCGTCCGGAGTCCACCTGAAGTAGTTTAGGCCACCCCAGCAGTCCTGCTTGTAAATCCTTTTGAGCGCACCTGCGACCTCTTTAGCCTCTTTCGTAGCCAATGGCTCATCTGCCGTGTAGCGTGAGGCCACATCCACCACAGTTAGGGCATACTTGTAAGTCCAGCGCTTTACAACATCATGAGGAAGAAATAAGAGAACAGCTTGGTGCACCTCATTAGGAACAGGGACATCATACTTTGGCCTGGGAATGTGTTTGGGCACTGGCAGGTAGATTTGCCATATAACTTGCTTTGTTAGCCACCCCTGGCAACTTCCTCAGAAACCCTCGCTTCCGTGCAAGCTTCTTGATATCTGTAATGCCTTTCCAGTAGCCCTTAGGACTATAGTAGATCTTTTGCATGCGACGATCCATACAAAGTAAACGCCTGAGTCTCCAAAATGACCTACTTAGCAAGCCTGTATGCAACCAGTCCAGTAACAGCCATGCCCAGTATAATGAACGCCAAATCACGCCCTTTTTGACCTTCAGAGGGCTCGTAGAAGCGTCCAGCTTGTCAAAGGGTTTACCCGTCAAGGTAAGCATAGCCTCGTCTACATCCTGAAAAGTATGCTCGGCATGTCCCTGGCGGCGCAGGTGCTCATTGATGAAGTCTAAATGCTTAGTTCGCTTCTTGGCCCATGCCGCCTGAGCAAATTGAAGCTGCTCGATTGCCATATCATGGCGTTTACGTTCCGCGTCCACTTGACCGCCTCGTAACTTAGAGAATAAAATGCTGCTCCCAGATAATGCAAGGGCGTTAACAAGAGCACCTCCAACAAGTAACGCGATTGTGGCCATTACTTCAGTATATAAACTGGTATAATCCCTTGTTTAATTAGCATGTCCTTAGTGGCCATGGCTAGTGATACATCAGCAACATCCATAGCCAGGTCGCGTGGGGTGAAATCAAGACGTGGAGCCCCTGCAACCCAGAAGCATGTTAGCAAGCTTGGCATAACCTATTGATATACCGGAAACAACTGCACCGTGGTACAGAGCGTTGACGAGCATTTTTCCATCACTAATTGGTGTTGTCATCTTATTCCATGTAAAACGGATCCTTTAAATGAGCGTCCGGAGGTGCTGACCGGGATCCCCCACAGCCTGTTTAGGGGCGGAGGCCACTAGTTTCTGCCTGTAACAATACAATGCTAGTCCACACACTCCCACTCCGCCAACAAACAAAGGTGATGTCACACTCGTCGGCCAAGACTGAGTCGAATCCATCTGCCCTGCGGTGGACCCCACTTCACCGGGATGGGGGGCGGGAGGAGGGGGCCGATTTTCAGACTGTAGCATTGACTTAGCCTCCCGCATCTCTCTCAGAAGTCTATTTTGATTAGCCTTACGAGCCGCAGCCCCCTTTCGGCCTGCCTCAACCTTTTTAGCGTCTTTTGTAGGTCTCTCCTTTGGCGCAGGCTGATCACTAGTCACCGCCGCTATCTCTTGATTTGCGTTCTCCATATTACCTACTAATTTTGTTCCTCCAATTGACAGCACCCAGGCAGGTCCTCTGCAGGAGGGGTGTGGTCCGCCTCCCGGATGGCGGGGGTGCTCCCGCTCTAAATTGGCAGTACTTGGCTGTTGTTACGGCTGCGGTAAACGGAGCCAACATCATACCATAGCGATGATAAAGTTCACATGTGACAGTTCTTAGTGCGTGCGTGCCCGACAAACGGGTCAGTCTCAAGGTCCGTAATCAGATTTGGCTCATGTTCCGGGGGGATTAGCAGAAGCATACAAGCAACGCTAGAAAACAGTTGGAGAACTGACTACCCCAGAGTCCGCAAAATGGCGGCGCCTAGCCGAGCCTCATATTTTGCATAGAGCTTTGTAATCTCTTCATCGGACATTGATTCAATCTTTGCAGTCGACAGGTGCTGATCGCCGAGGTACTGACGGGCCTGACCCCCTGCTATGACAGCAGCAAGCCTATCTCTCTTAGAAGATAAATCTTCACCAGGGGTGCATCGGGGTTCTGCTTGGTCAGACTTTGTGGACGGCGGCCTAGCTGCTTCCTGTTCAAGGAGTTGATCAATAATGGTATCAGGATCCATGAATATACATCTTCGAAGTCTAATATATTGCACTGCTACCCAGACGAAGAAACCTAATTTGTTTACTGAGGCAGTGGCTGCTATTAAGGCTAATATCACCTCAATCGACGGCATATCCTGTGGGTTGATCAGTCTTCAGCAGCAGTTTTGCGTGCTTGGTCTTTACTAGTAGATGGCGTACTGTGTAACGTTACTCACTCGTTGGAATCACATCATTTTCTCGTAGGGCGTCTTCAAACGAGTCACGATCCTTGGTGTACAAAAGTGCCATCCAACGGGTCTGTTCACGTAGATCCTTCAGCACAGTGTTGAATTTCTGGGTGAGGACCCAGACACTTTGCTGCGCATGGCGGCCGCTAAAGGCGAGTTTGGATAACATGTCTTTCTTCTTGGTTAGGGCCTTTGTTGCCGAATTGTCATCAATAATGTAGAGGGTAGGTTCGCCCTTGAAGCAGTGGTAGAAAGCCCTCAGGTGGTCATGGAGCCGCTCCCCTGGGTCAACCACATACACCTCTGAATCATCCCACACCCATGACCGCGTCTGATAGACCTCGTTGAAACGTATGGTAGGGCAGAGAATTACAATATGCTCGAAGGCGCCGAAGAAGGGCCCTTCAAGTAGGTCGAGGATAAATGCGGTTTTCCCACATCCTGTCTGCCCATAAACAATTGCCGAGCAGGGACCATCTGGAAATGTAAACTCAGTTTTCGGTTTCATCAAGCCCTTGTTAGTAGACTGCACCGGCGAACCTTGCATCTTTAATGTTAAGCTGTGCATCCATAACAATATACATATAGACATTCAATGCGCCGGCCGCCTCTGCTTTTTACGTGATCTGAATGGTTATACCCTCAGACGCATTCTCCACGGCCCTGCCATTACCATGCAGCTGGTCGTCATCACTCGTCCTTAAGTCGAGCCACAGAGCATACTTACTGGTTAGGTACTCTCCTAGGGAGACGTCCGACAATGCCAAGTCTTTTGCTGCTATTGCTACACTGGGGTCTCGTTTACTCGTTGCTGCAAAGGCCTTCTTCACCTCGTCCCACTGCTGGTAGCCATGCATGCCCTGGGCATAGAGTTGATTGGGGATGCCCTCAATGGTCACCTCGACCTTCGTAATCTTTGGGTTGTAGAACGACTCTGTTTTCCTGGCTTATGAGGCGCACTGGGGGTCTTAAAAGAGCAGAAGGATGACTTCATGCTGCGAGCAGGCACGTTCAGATTGATGTTCCACAGTGTATCTTTTTTATTGTATACAAGCTTTCTGTGACGAAGTACATGGTCATACAGAATCAAGAACCGACCTATGTACTGGGTGCGTATCATATGGATCATTTCTGGTTGGGTAACCATGTCATACTCCAGCGAGATGCCATCAATTTTGTAGCTGTCGTCAGTGTCACCTCTTGCGTGAATCACATGGTTGTAGTCGTTGAACATGAGCTCGTATTCCAGTCTGTCATTAAGCGCGCTCTGGTAGAATGGCATGTGACTCTCGAGGAGTTCAAAGTCAAGCCCCACGTAGAACCTGTTACCATACACATCGGCTACGGCCTTTGTCCTCTATCTCGGTCTCAACCTTGTCTCCTGCCCCCACTCGTATCTTAGTTGTGTTTCTGTAATCTGATGTGTCAATGCCCTGGTACTGGAGGCCCTGTCTCTTCTCCGCAGTCCGCCACAAGTCGTGGTAACAGTGGTACTCATCGCTGTTATAGACATGACCTCATTGCCAGAAATCTTTTTGTCAATTTCTTAACCACGGCGCGAACCAGGTTTTGCACAACGCTGCAGTTAACATAAGTCGAGGTCAGCGTGATTGTAAAGGCCAGCCGTGCTGTCCCTGGGACAATGACGTCTTCTGCGCCTAGATTGGGGAAGCGAACCAGCAGTTGATGGTTCTGGTCAATAGTACTTGGATTGTTTGTAATAACTACAGAATGTCGCACGCCCTTTACCCCTCGGGCTCGCATATCCGGTGGTGTGGGTTTAGTTTGCGTCCATAAGTACTCGTCATGTTGAATTCTTAAATACACTTATATCTTTAACATACAGACATGGAGTTTGATAACCCAGCATTTGACGACCCAGGGGAGGAGGGGGCTATGGGAGGGGAGAGGGATGAGACTAGCTTTTATGATGAGGAGCCCAATCTCTTTGACGAAGCTTTAGATACTTCGAGTACGACTAGTTCACCATGGGCTATTACTGAAACTTCCTCTCTCCTAGTGTATAGAAAAGTACGGTGGTATACAGCTTGCTCGGGCTCTTGGAGTGAACACTGAACTATCAACCGCATTAGAAAAAGCCCTACAAGGCGTTGAACAAGCAGCTGCAAAAGCCGCGGCTCTGAAGCCATGACCGGGATGGGGGGTGGCGCGTAAGAAACAAGCTTCATAGAGAACCTTCATAACACTATAGTAGACGCGAACATGCAGACAGATGGTCTGACATACCAAGAGCTTGTAGGGCTTGACAAGGTTATGCAGACCCAGAGGGGTGAGCTGGTGAACAACCTAGCTAAGATAACTGAGATAGAAAGGGATATAAAACATCGGGAAGCTAAAATGGCAAGCCTGGAGGAGGAAGGGAGGGGTGATAGTCGAGCATGGAAATTCCAAGCAAATGAGCTTGTAGAGCTGAAGGATCATCAGAGTGCCCGTCTTGAGGCTGCCTCTGCAATCCGCGAACGTCTGCGAACCCAAATAAACCGCATCAAGGAAACGATTAAAAGACTTCTTAACGAGAACAAGACATAACAATCGCCTCCATCCTCACTGCAATTGGATTGGTAATCTCGACCCTGGTAGTTGCTTTGACGGGTGGAGGGAGCACTGGTCTAACCCCGGCACCGCCGCTAGCTGATAAGCCCGGCTTAAAGGAGTGGATTAAAAAGCAGCTGAACTCCTTGGCAAGTGTTCTGAAGGGCCTAGCCAGTAAGGCAGCAGCCGCCCTTCCAGGAATCATTGGCTCCATCATATCATGGCTACTTACGTCAGCTGCAAAGGTTGCTGGTTGGATGGCAGAACATGTATGGGCCGCAGCTGTGGCGGTGGGGGGAGTTATCCTACTGATACTCCGAGACCTACTGCGTAGCAAACCAAAGCACAGCTAAGCCTATAACGATTCCGCCTACAATAAGAGCGGTTTTCTCGTCCTCGTGCGTAAATGGCAGGGGGAGCGGCGGGTGGGGGGTCTTCGGCGGCGGGCTGAGGGTCAAAGCTTCCTCTGTCTGGAGGTACAGCAACCGCGGGGTGACATCAGTATTGCTCCTGATTTGCTGTTCCCAGTTGCAATGGGAATCAGATTGTTGTACCCAACAACGTTTCCAATGGCGAGGCTCATATCGGACGGAGCCATGTGCAGGCCCGTTCCAAACACATAATCAACCTTTGAGGAAGCATTCTCGAGAACGTTCTTATACCTGTGGATGGATGAGGGAATGTTCACTGGGGAGTTGATGGCATCCTCAACGTTGGCCTGAAATTGCTTTTGAGCATCAAAGGACGTACCAACACTTAGTATTTCTGAGCGGGTCTGTACCTGTGCACTAAGAATGGTCCAGACATAGGTCCGAATGCTGTCGTTGATCGTGTGATACTTAGGATGGTGAACCCCACTGATTTTTCAAGGATGTAAGTACTCCAGGCAGTGTTTGCTCCATCCTGGTCTTGCTTTATAAAATCAATATGTAGCTTGCCGCCCTGGAAAACAAAGCCGTCGGTTGATTTCTCAAAGGTTTGCCTAACGGATTCGTACAGGTGCGTGTTTCCGTAATGAATGATCACCCGTACCTTGTGTGTTTCAGGGTTGGTGAAGTAGACCCGCCCTAGGCCCTGGTTGCCGCCCTTTATCCTCCAGTCGCTGTTTTCGTCAACCGTGGCAGAGCTGGTGGTAGATTCTCTTGTCAAAGGTGTTGTTGGTGGCCGACCATGTGGCGTCATCCAGCAGTGCTATACTCATTTCGTCTAAAAGTCTCCGGATGGTGTAGTATACGTGGAACCTGTAGAGGTTACTTAGTGCTGGGGAGTCAGATTTGAGGTGGTCCAGGGCAGAAACCCCGCAGCCGCTTGTTGCACACCATACAACAAAGTTTACCTGGTTCTGCCAGTATTGTATGTGGATGGTTCTTCAGCCAACTACAAGGCTGTCGTCGCTTATGTCTGGTACTAAGTATTTATCAAACAGGTTGGAGAACTCCACCCCAAACGCATCTGCGATATTATCTGATTTCACCTGAATGAGGAGATGTGTCAGATCCTCGGCGGCAATATGGGGTGGTATACCTAAACGGGTTTGTACGTTTTATTCGTATTGAATGTAAAGGCTTCTTTATTCATAGTGCTATGTATCACACCGTCAAATGTTTAAAGCGGCGAGGCTGTCTTCCTGCAAAATACTATTGACAATAGTGCAGGTGATCTATGTGTAGGTCTTAGGTCAATCACGTATACTGTAGGTTGGTATAACATTGAATCAGCTATGCCCATTACAAAGGGGAAAATTTCTACAGGAGAAGAAGAAGGTGTCGTTTTGCCCCCTGGCTCTCTAGAACTTCAAACTTGTCCAGGATGTATTTTCAGATCTAGTTCTTACTTTGGAGGATAATGCTAGCTGGGATTATTACCCTCTCATGATTACCCTGATGATTGGGCTTTACAATGTGCCGAGGGGTGTGTTAAAAATATTGGGTCTTAATACCGGTCTGGGTGGGGGATGGATTCCTTCAGGCCTTCACAAAGGTGGCCGGCCCTTGAACTTTAGCATCTTTAACCCACTTTATGTCCACCTCGATACAACATACTTGGTGCCCACTAGTAGTGTATCATGTACTTCTTCATACCCCTTTTTTGACGTTGAACGATGGACGAAGTGGATTGCGTAATATATTTTTCGCTGACGATCGCTTCCAGATTTGGTTCGATATTTCTTTCACCTTTTGGTGACCTTAGCAGCCTCACGCGATGTACGGTATTTGGGTGAGTTCATTTGGGGGCTATGTCCTGAGTTGTTTATTGAGAAGGAGTTTGGTGACCTTTGCCCTTTGCGACCTCATGGATGCGCGCTATTTGGGATGAGGTCATTCTATTTTTGGAAAGTGTTTCCAGCTGCTCAACTAAGCTAAGTGATGGGATAGAGGAAGTTAATAGCTTGGCGTGAGTATTCACCTGTTTCTCTTAATATGAAGACTGTCTTTACGAGGTTATTAGTAGCTATCAATTTCCTCTATCCCATGACATGAGGTGATATATTGAATCGTATATTAACTCTTCTCGGAAGGTGTTTCCGGCTGCTGACCTTAGGTAAGTAAAGCAATACCGCATGTCAGCAGGTGCTCAAGAGTTTGTAGATGACCGTTAATTTCCGCTAGGGTGGTAGTGGTAGGGTGATAATCGACCATGTTGTTGACAGATTGGAGTTTACTGACAAGTGAAACTGCTATACACACGCTACTTTGCGTAGTATGTAAATGGAACATACTAGCATATGAGTATTCAATTACATAGGAGGGAAAATGACAGAAGACTTGTCATCATATACTGAATACATTTAACTTTGAACCTGTTCTAACTCTCATTGAGAATATAACGACAGGTGGGTTAAAACTGATCATTGGATATTTCTCAAAATGGGGGTGGAGTTATGAGTTACAAATAGCGGATGGTAACTTTACTTCAAAATAGTTTTCATCTATATTTTTTCAGAATGGAGCACATTTATAAAAATCATTTTATTTCTACTGATTGTGAAAAATCGAAATTTTACCTTTCAAATTTAATCGAAGTGACGTTGAAAAACCCGGATTTAGAGAAGCGATGTGGATGAGCAAGGAAGTATATTACAAGCATTTCGAATATACAGTTGGAGTTACAGGGGAGTACCCTTGATATCTTTCGACCCCCACCCTGTGCTGTGACGAAAAGCTTAATGACATTGGGTGATCTTTATATTGACAGATTATCGATGATTATGTCGACATGTTGGCTGCTAATGAAAGAGCTATTCGGACTCATACGCGATGTGGTAGACTGCAAACTTTTTTACAACTATAATTTATCTGAAGATGTACCCAACCTCAACCAGAATATATTTGAGGAATGCGATTCAACCTTTAAAATTAACGGGAGTTATGGATTCTTATTACGCAACAAAGAAACAGACGAATTGCGCTATTTTCACTCGTCACCTCTACCGAATAACGACGATTTTGACAGGGCTATGCGTGAAATAACACAAACAGACTTGACCTACGCCCAGAATCAACAACCTGACTCGAGTGTGGAGGCAGTAACAAATTTGTGAACCCAATCGAAGATCACGTGATCGGCTACCAACCACCTGTTATACCAGATCACCATAAAACAAACAGAGCCATCAACTTGTTAGACCGAAAGAAAAGTAAGTGGCTATTAACTTACTGGAAGGCCGGTGCATACACACGCTTTATTGGGATAAATGAAGTCCAGGTTCAGCGGAGAGTGACCACGCGCGGGTATAAACGACCATGGAAGTCGTAAACCCTGGGGAGGAAAGCTAAGACAGGAAAAGGGTGCGCAAGGAATGCGAACGGAGAGAGCGCCAGAGGGGGGTTAAACACCAGAGAGGAAGAGGCTAATTACTTGCTATTAAAGACTCAATAGCACGATAATGAGGTGTTATATATCTCACCTGATGAACCTGTGGTATAATTACACAGTTGAGTGATGTGATTTACTGATCGTCGAATTCACATGCGCTTCTATGGTCATTAGGTAACGGTTCGTGTCAAACGATTTGAGTCATTGTGAGTTGCGGCCCCATAGCGATAAAGACTAGTGTATATCATTGTCAACCCTGGGTGTCGGTCGAGCGTGACCCTCAGTTATTGAACAATCTCTCGGGGGTGTTTCTATTCATTTGACATTCGTACATGAAGGTACTGACATACTCATATTATAACTGTAACAGCTGTACGGTGGATCCAGCTGGTTACATATTATGGTACACATCAATATTAACGAAAGCGATTATCGGAAGGAAACACGCAAACATCAGGAGATATATGTGTTCTTCATCAAACTCTTACGTGATTTCAACTTGGAGTGACGGTGTCACTCTCCTATGGAGCAGAGATATGATATTCTACTTACACCTGACCAACCCAAACACATTGCCTTCACTCCTCGCAATATACAGACACACGTGCATTTTCCCCCAGTTTTTAAACTATTACGCCAATAAGCTGATATATAAATAACTTTGAAATATGATGATTGAAATAATTATTCATGTAGCATTTTCTTTTGCAATTATTTTGTCGTAACTTACGATATGTGTTTAAGTCATGATTTACTCCTGCATATTCTTTCTTAGCACACTTAGTCATAATCATATTTTTTATTATACCTGCCTGTCATAATATAATTTTATATCTCATATCCAGTACTAATTACCTCCACTTTGTATTCTTCTGCGTATTGAACATTGAATAACAGTTAATCACATGACTCATCAATGTCATTAGTAATCACATATTATAACCTTTTATCAATACCATATATTCTTAAACTTTTTGTTCTTTATACTTACCTCATGTTTCCATGTAAGTTGTACTTGACAATGACATTGTTAGTATTATACCATCCCATATCAACTTGTATGTTAAGAAACTATCTTATTAGTTTTATACCCTTTGACTTGATTCTTGACTCCTTCACAAAATTACATATTTTTCCAGTTTGTACATATTTACTCCATTAAAATGGCGACGATTGGATTTGTCTGTCCATGATGTTGTTGTTTTATTTAATTGTCATAATCTAAGGGTCATTTAATTTTTCTGTAATTGGAGATACGGTTTCTGTAAGGCCACCCTAATTAAACATGTTCCACAAGAAAAAGGAAATGTAACTAACCCAACAAATATTATATGTGAATATAATAGTCTTTGTTTATTCACTATTTTCAGACAGCCATTTTTTTTTTATTAAGATATTATGACCCTCAACATTACTATAACTGAGTACTGGATAGCGAGACTTGACGACGTGAGTTTTCACCTGATTTTATTGAAACTTTGTTGAAGAGATTAAAAACTCGATCTTTGAACGGGTTAATGATGTTGAGAAATTTCTATTCATTTGTTTGGCATACGGCCTCTGTCAGTGAAATAGTATTTAACAGTTTGAAGCAAACTGGTAACAAATTCTTATTTTGACTTTAGTTTGCACGTGAATGAAAATTAATACCATGGCGGTATTCAGTATTGTTGTATTTCTTGTAGCCATTTATTGCAGAACACATAATGATGACGCAGTACACATGCGCACATACGGGAGCGTTCATGTTACCAACATAACAGGGAGCAACTATTATTACAACATGCCCCTTATTAAGAAAATAGTTTAAGAACACCAAAAATGTCACTAAATCAATTACTACCAACTTGCGATTTCAAACATTTCACTGAGGTCACAAATTGTTCAACACTAGAAATGCATTACAACAAATGAGACAACATATAAATATTGCAGACAGAGGTTTCAGAACTTGTCTCACAGTTGAAGCCAGGTCGTCAGCACCTGCTCTTTAATCACATATACACAAAATCTTTGTGTTTGTTAGTCTTTGGCTGTCGACCTGATCTTGCAATGGTTGGCGTTTTTGCTGTAGACGTAGGTGAAGAAGCCCTTGGAGGTGTTTGAGTTGTTTAAAGTGGAGTAGGACAAGTACTAGAAGTAGGGATTGGGACAGGCGTTTCATGCGCTGGCATCTTTGTAGGATCAGGTGGTTCAAGTGGGTTAGATGCTGGTGCTACACATAACTCTTCTGGCAGGGGTGAAACACAGTCCCGGATGTCAGTTGGGAGGGAGTGATGTTCAAATAGATGGACAGCTCCATTCGCTGGTGACTTACTTCCGTAGACAGGGAAGCGTGGCTTGATGTCGTGTTTATTTCTTCTCACCAGCCGATTGTTTTCCTCGACGGTGATCCAATAGGAGTCGGGCTGAGGGTGTCTTGACTCTATGGAGCCTGGTTTCCATTCAGGACAACCATCTTCCGTGAACCAAATAGGCTGAAACGGAACATATTCATCTCTTGATGTTTGAGTTGGGTTTAGGTGAGCAGCTCTCTTGTCTGCTAGTTTAATCCGTTGCGAATCGCTGAGCTGAGAAGGTTGATACATCTTCCCAAGACGTGTGTTAATTCTTCGGTTGAAGAATAATTCTGCGGGCGAAGGTAGCTCATTGCTTGCCGGTGTATCATGGTATGCCAGTATCGCCATAGTCACTTGTAGCTCATTCTTGCACTTCTTTATCATCTGCTTCATAGTTTGTATGGCTCTCTCAGCACGCCCATTTGCTTGGTGATAATGTGGACTTGACGTCTTGTGCTTGATTTCAAGAGTGTCACAGAAATTTTTGAACTTTTCAGATTTGAAGCATGGTCTGTTGTCAGATATTATTCTTTCTGCAAGCCCGAACTTGCGAAAGTTGTTATTGAGTGATCTAATGACTGCATCTGACGTTGTGGATGTGATATAGTCAATAGTCATATATCCGGAGAAGTAGTCGACTGAGACAAGTGCGGACTTGCCTTGGATGTCCATAAGGTCTGTGGCAACAATTTCCATTGGGCGAGACGCTGCCACTTGACGATCTGGAGCTCGATGTTTTTTGTTTGCATGAATCTGACAGTCACTGCAGTGCAAAACCATTGCTTTGACATCGTCTTGTAAGTTTGGCCAATAAACGGTTCTCCTGGCATGCTGGAGTGTGGCTGTAAGACCTTGATGACCATCATGGAGTCGACGGAGAGTTTTCTCACGCAATGCTGATGGAACTAACACACGGTTGCCTTTCATAAGGAGTCCATCCAGGACAGCTAGTTCATCACGAAAACACCAATACGGGCGGAGGCTATCTGAAAGAAGCTGCATACTGTCAGGCCTACCTTCGATTATGTGCTCTCTAAGTTTTGAAAAGACAGGGTCAAACTTCGTTTCCTCTTGAAGTGACTCTAAGTGTGTCGGTCTGATCTTCAGAACCAGTGCAATACTCACATCAAGATTGGCAATGGCAGGATGAGTTCCTGGTTGGACTAGTCTGGAGAGTGTGTCTGCCAATAGAACACTCTTTGCTCCCACATACTTAACTTAAAGATTATATATCCTCAACCTCAGCAGCATTCGCTGAAGGCGAGCAGGGGCGAGGCTGATCGGTTTCCGGAGAATCGACTCAAGTGGCTTGTGGTCAGTGTGTATTGTGACTAGTCTGCCAAACACATAAACATGAAGCTTCTCACAAGCGAACAGAACTGCCAGGAGCTCTCTTTCAATATTCGAGTAGTCAGATTCAGTCTTTGTGAGTGATTTGCTGAGGAACTTCACAGGTCTGCCGTCTTGAATGAGCACAGCACCCAAACCTTTCAGAGAAGCATCAGTTTCTATAATGGTTGGTTTGCTGGTGTCAAAGTGTGTGAGTTGAGTGGTGCGTGCAATTGCCTGTTTGATGGTGTCAAATTCCTGTTGCATGTCCCCTGTCCACACAAAGTGAACGTCTTTTTTCATAAGACTTCGCATCATGAACGTTTTCTTGGACAAATTGGGAATGTGAGTTGCCATGAAGTTGACTGAGCCGAGGAAACTTTGAAGTTCCTGTTTATTTTCTGGAGGTTGCAATACCAGGATGGCTTTCACTTTCTTCGGACATGGCTCAACACCTTGTGGGGAAATCACACGCCTAAAGTATTCAATTTTCTGTCTTTTGATTCGACATTTGTCAGGATTGAATTTGATCCCTGCAGTGCAAGCTTTGCTAATGGTTTCAAGGAGGTGTATGTCGTGCCGCTCTTCCGTGGACCCTTGAATCTTAATGTCATCAGCACATTGGAATGTGCCAGGAATACCTGCCATAGCCTTGTCCATCTGTTCACAAAATATTTCAGAGGACACTGACAATCCAAAAGGTAACCTGACAAAACAATACTTCTTGAACGGCGTGTTAAATGCTGTGAGAAGCTGGCTTTTGTCGCCCAGTTTTTTGGTCCAGTAACCGCTTTTCGCATCAAGTGTGGAGAAGTATTGCCCTTTACTGAAGCTATGTTGTGCATCTTCCCAAGAGGCTGTGTAGTGCACCCTCCAAATGAGGTATCGGTTGAGATTTTTCGGATCCAGGCAGATTCGAATGTCACCATTTTTCTTGGAGACGATGACGAGGTTGTGGACCCAGTTGGTCGTTTCAGGGCAGGGTTTGATAATGCCTTCTTTTTCCATCTTGTCCAACTCTTGTTTGAGGTTGGGTAATACACTTAGAGCGACGGCACGAGGAGGTAACTGGACAGGTTTAGCCTCTGGTGATAACTTAAGTTCAACCTCACCTTCAAATAGGCCGACTGTTCCGTCGAATGTTTCAGGAAAAATGACCTTCAGGTCATGGAGCGGATCGCCTGTTTTCTTCCCCAGTGGAAGGTGTATCTTCCATTTCTGCAGAAGGGATATGTAATTGACTTCACTCTCTGCAGTGATATGAACAGCTTCAATGTTCCCATGTTTACGTTTCGTTCCTTTGGATACAAGTTTTTAGCTACATCCACTAGCTTGAAAAGTTTGCAGAAATCAAGCCCCAGGATAAGTTCACTGCCAAGTTCAGTAACCATAATCTTGACCTTATCTGTGTGTTTATTACAGGTAGCCTGGACTGTAATCTCACCACAGTTTATCATATCAGCACCTGTCACGCCATGCAACCGTGTTTTACTTGGAGTGAGATCATTGCGACACAGCCCAATATCTTCAAACATCAACAATGGCATGCACGTCACCATGGCACCTGTGTCAACCTTGCCTTGAAGTACAGCTGGACAGGTTTGGCCTCTGGTGATAACTTAAGTTCAACCTCACCTTCAAATAGGCCGACTGTTCCGTCGAATGTTTCAGGAAAAATGACCTTCAGGTCATTGAGCGGATCGCCTGTTTTCTTCCCCAGTGGAAGGTGTATCTTCCATTTCTGCAGAAGGGATATGTAATTGACTTCACTCTCTGCAGTGATATGAACAGCTTCAATGTTCCGATCCATGTTTACGTTCCTTTGGATACAAGTTTTAGCTACATCCACTAGCTTGAAAAGTTTGCAGAAATCAAGCCCCAGGATAAGTTCACTGCCAAGTTCAGTAACCATAATCTTGACCTTATCTGTGTGTTTATTACAGGTAGCCTGGACTGTCATCTCACCACAGTTTATCATATCAGCACCTGTCACGCCACGCAACCGTGTTTTACTTGGAGTGAGATCATTGCGACACAGCCCAATATCTTCAAACATCAACAATGGCATGCACGTCACCATGGCACCTGTGTCAACCTTGCCTTGAAGTACAGCTGGAGTCGGCGTGTGACATTTAACATCAGCGAGAATCTCTCTCGTCTTGCCATCTACACTATTGACAGAGACAACACCAACATCATATGCAGATCCACGGTCATCATCACTGGAATCAGTCTCTGACGCCTGTACCTCATTCTGGGTTTTGGGCTTGCCTTTGCATTTTTGCTGAATTTGCATGCTCTCTCAAAATGGCCCTCTTGTAGCAAAAATTGCACTTCATCCCTTTAGCTGGGCATTCGTCATAGGGATGTGGACTGCCACCACACCAAGCACACTTTTTCTTCCTATCAGCATCTGGCTTCAGGGCTGTTGGTTTGGACCTCATCTTGCTTTTCTGGCCATTTCGCTGGGACTGTTTAGTTGGGTCTCTTGAGTATGTTGCATTAATCTGGCATGACTCACTTAGATGTTTCATTGTGACGTCTACCGCTTCATACTGGCATAACTGGGTCCGTATCCATAAAGAAACTTAAGTCCGCAAACTCAGGTTTTTGAGACGGCAAGCTGAGCTGGCCGTCTTATCCGTATCCAAAAAGAATCTTAAGTCTTCTAGCGTGCTCAACTCTGAGTCAGCAAGGTAGCTGACTTAAGTTCGCTAGCTCAAACTTAAAAATGGCGGTCCAACGGTAATGTTTCCAGAGAAATGCTTTTACAGATCTAAATAAGAACATGTATGTTCTTAAAATGAACCAAAACATAATCAGCCGTCCGTTTTTTTTATGACACACCAATTTTTATCGGGATATTTGAATTATTTATGCAGCAAGTTGTTTTCGTAAAAACGAAGCGGGGAATTCTTCACAAACAATCGGTTCGCTTAGGAGAGGCTGTTGTTTCCTAGAAAGCGAGGCAGCTTGCAGCAGTCTAGCTCCGAATTAGGAGTGTTTTGCGGGCTAATTTGAGTGGATGGGAGTTTCCAAGTGAAGAGAATATCCATTCACGTTTGGTCATGTTACAGATAAATTTCTTAAACTTCATTAATCAAAACAACGGCGCCAAGATTCACATTTCGAATGATTGAATATAAGAAAAGCAGTTGCCAAGCCTACAAGTATATAAATCCACTTCATGATAAAATGGCAGATATTGAAAGTGCCCCCAAAGCACACCAACGACAAGGGTTATTTTGCGATAAAAAAAACTTTATACGTCAAATACAACGACACGTCATAGTCTAATGACGCACAGTGACCCCCAGTAACGCGCGAATTCCAACGGACTGTCAAACAACAAAACTCAACAAGGATTGTTTGTATTCATCGCGGAATTATAATGTTATTATTGCAAGCATGGTCGATGGAATTATTTCCCAATCGTGTGGATTAGCCGTGATTATATTGCCGATTATAAGACCTAGCCAGTTTGCAAATCGTCTCCATAAGAAACAATGGTTCATCGTGCCGCTGGCGTTGTGGTAATGTTCATGGATAACAATCATTACATTTACAGTGCCGTAGATTGCTGAGAATATATTGAAATTCGTATATTATACCTGATATCACCGTATATTATACTTGATACCATAAAATATTGTACAGTGGGATTGAATAAAGGTGAGTGACATATTCATAAACAACCGCTTTAAAGACTATTCCTTTTTACTTTGTTTTGATAAACGATCAGTTGATAACGACAGTACTAGGTTTAGATTGACTGTATTATATGAAATAATAGTCAGACTAGACCATTTCCATTCCTTCGTCTAAATCGACCAGTCTTAGCCACTTTATTCCATTTTATGTCTAATGAACACAGAGACAAACTATGATCGCGAAGGTACATGAGTGAAATTATAGCCACTAATCGTTTTTGGCTGTTTGCCAGCCTTGAGCTGGCGGTCTCAGCTGAGTTTGCTAACAATTTGTTTTGTGGATACGCTTGAGTTCGCGGACTTAGCTTAGCACGCCGACTCAATTCTCGGAAGAGAGTTGAGTGAGTGAGACATTTCGCAAGACAATCGAGCAGGTCTTCTGCCTTTTGTATCCTCATGTCTCTATGTTCTGACTGTCTGGCCTCTATCAACGTTTCGGCGTGGGCGCCCGCCCAAATATACACGGTGTTGATTTTCACAGAATCAGCATCGGCATGCATAGGACCGTTTAAAATTCTTTCTACTTCCTTACGCCACAGTCTGAATTGGGCATACGCTTGACTGGAGGCCCAATCCACTTTCGTTTGTGGGATGTATCTGCCGTGATTGGCGTCGGCCATCTTCGATTTCAAAACGTGTAAATGTCAACGACAGTTACTCACGTGGTGCGAAAAATTCACTTCAATTCGTGGTGTGATGCGACCTAAGGCCTAGTTTCTTTACAAGCACTGACCATGTAGTTTCGTCGGTTACATATCACACTTTATCGGCTCTGCTTGACTTTATTTCTATGTTTCAGAAGGAACTATAATCACGTCGTGGTCACCATGTTGTATTTCTTGTAGCCATTTATTGCAGAACACATAATGATGACGCAGTACACATGAGCACATACGGGAGCGTTCATGTTACCAACATAACAGGGAGCAACTATTATTACAACAAGTATCTGATGAATGGAAATTACAGGAGACTTGTTATAATATACTGAATAAATTTTAATTCAAAGGAAGAGTTTTGTAACTCTCATTTGGAATTTAACTTGCTGGTGAATGTAATTGTCAGAGTTTAGGGTGGAGTTATGGGTTACAAATAGCGGTTGGTGGGTTCACCATCTTGTGTTTATATCCACAACACCCCTAAAATGTTAACCGGTCGTTGACATGAGGTATTACTTAACTATTTAGTCATTGACAGAAGACAAAAGTCAATGAGTAAAAGAGTTTTTTTTGTCGTGTTTTCGCGCAAAAGTTCAGCAAAATGATCGTGTAATTTCTGAGGAGATTGGGAAATTGACCGACACCCAGAGTTGACAATGATATACGCTTGAGTCATCTTAAGCACTTTCACCCCACAGCTCACAAGGATTAATTTATCAAATCGTTTGACACGAGACGTTATCTAATTACGATAGAAGCGCGTCGTGAATTCGACAATAAGTAAATCACATTACCAACTTGTGTAATTATACCAGAGATTCGTCAAGTCCAATTAATAACACAAACAACAGTATAACATTTATTGATATATATTTCTAACTAATTAACGAGTCTTCCATCTTCTTCCTACAAACAAAACCAATTATTTTCTTTTTGTTTTAATCTAAGGTATACGCTTGAGTAATCTTCATCGCTAAGGGGACGCAACTCACAATGACTAATTTATTAAATCGTTTGACACGAAACGTTATCTAATTACGATAGAAGCGCCTCGTGAATTCGACAATAAGTAAATCACATTACTAACTTGTGTAATTATACCAGAGATACGTCAAGTCCGATTAATAACACAAACACCGGTATAACATTTATTTATATCTATTTCTAACTTATTAACGAGTCTTCATCTTCTTCCTACAAACAAAACAAATTATTATCTATTTGTTTTAATCTCTAAGAATAAGAAAGAGAGAAACCTGTTCAAGAGAATCTTAAGCTTTCTTGCACTCACGCTAGGTCAGGTGTGGTTTAATGGGTTGTCTGCATACAAAGAAATATATACTTACAACATATATAAAAGTCAACGAATCTATACCACGATATATCCTGTTTAAAACGAATACTCCTTCAAAATCACCTTGATCCGGTTGGTAGGGGTCGAGATGAATCCTGGACATTCGCCAGTGGCATCTACTACACTCTCAAACTGTTTGGATTAAATTTTTGTTATACCCTTTGCTCTTCCTTATTCAGGTTGGAAATAGTTTTTGTCACCGGATCTGGATACTTCCATGTACAACATTTCGATGTTTTGGGATCAGTGGAAACAACATGGTGTCTATATATGTGTACCATAATTATTGTTCTGACAAATAATTTCAGATGAAAACTATTTTCAAATAAACCCACCAACCGCTATTTGTAACCCAT
The DNA here is from genome assembly GCA_034190875.2 of Urechis unicinctus. Lineage (NCBI taxonomy): Eukaryota > Metazoa > Annelida > Polychaeta > Xenopneusta > Urechidae > Urechis > Urechis unicinctus. Next base: position 1,226,929 of record CM067350.1, read on the forward strand.
AACTCCACCCTAAACTCTGACAATTACATTCACCAGCAAGCTAAATTCCAAATGAGAGTTACAAAACTCTTCCTTCGAATTAAAATTTATTCAGTATATTATAACAAATCTCCTGTAATTTTCATTCATCAGATACTGAATACCGCCATGGTATTAATTTTCATTCACGTGCAAACTAAAGTCAAAATAAGAATTTGTTACCAGTTTGCTTCAAACTGTTAAATACTATGCCAAACAAATGAATAGAAATTTCTCAACATCATTAACCCGTTCAAAGATCGAGTTTTTAATCTCTTCAACAAAGTTTCAATAAAATCAGGTGAAAACTCACGTCGTCAAGTCTCGCTATCCAGTACTCAGTTATAGTAATGTTGAGGGTCATAATATCTTAATAAAAAAAAAAATGGCTGTCTGAAAATAGTGAATAAACAAAGACTATTATATTCACATATAATATTTGTTGGGTTAGTTACATTTCCTTTTTCTTGTGGAACATGTTTAATTAGGGTGGCCTTACTGAAACAGTATCTCCAATTACAGAAAAATTAAATGACCCTTAGATTATGACAATTAAATAAAACAACAACATCATGGACAGACAAATCCAATCGTCGCCATTCGAAAGTTATGTATTTATCATTTTAATGGAGTAAATATGTACAAACTGGAAAAATATGTAATTTTGTGAAGGAGTCAAGAATCAAGTCAAAGGGTATAAAACTAATAAGTTTCTTAACATACAAGTTGATATGGGATGGTATAATACTAACAATGTCATTGTCAAGTACAACTTACATGGATACATGAGGTAAGTATAAAGAACAAAAAGTTTAAGAATACATGGTATTGATAAAAGGTTATAATATGTGATTACTAATGACATTGATGAGTCATGTGATTAACTGTTATTCAATGTTCAATACGCAGAAGAATACAAAGTGGAGGTAATTAGTACTGGATATGAGATATAAAATTATATTATGACAGGCAGGTATAATAAAAAATATGATTATGACTAAGTGTGCTGCGAAAGAATATGCAGGAGTAAATCATGACTTAAACACATATCGTAAGTTACGACAAAATAATTGCAAAAGAAAATGCTACATGAATAATTATTTCAATCGTCGATATTTCAAAGTTATTTATATATCAGCTTATTGGCGTAATAGTTTACAAACCGGGGGAAAATGCACGTGTGTCTGTATATTGCGAGGAGTGAAGGCAATGTGTTTGGGTTGGTCAGGTGTAAGTAGAATATCATATCTCTACTCCATAGGAGAGTGACACCGTCACTCCAAGTTGAAATCACGTAAGAGATTGATGAAGAACACATATATCTCCTGATGTTTGCGTGTTTCCTTCCGATAATCGCTTTCGTTAATATTGATGTGTACCATAATATGTAACCAGCTGGATCCACGGTACAGCTGTTACAGTTATAATATGAGTATGTCAGTACCTTCATGTACGAATGTCAAATGAATAGAAACACCCCCGAGAGATTGTTCAATAACTGAGGGTCACGCTCGACCGACACCCAGGGTTGACAATGATATACACTAGTCTTTATCGCTATGGGGCCGCAACTCACAATGACTCAAATCGTTTGACACGAACCGTTACCTAATGACCATGGAAGCGCATCGTGAATTCGAAGATCAGTAAATCACATCACTCAACTGTGTAATTATACCACAGATTCATCAGGTGAGATATATAACACCTCATTATCGTGCTATTGAGTCTTTAATAGCAAGTAATTAGCCTCTTCCTCTCTGGTGTTTAACCCCCCTCTGGCGCTCTCTCCGTTCGCATTCCTCGCGCACCCTTTTCCTGTCTCAGCTTTCCTCCCCAGGGTTTACGACTTCCATGGTCGTTTATACCCGCGCGTGGTCACTCTCCGCTGAACCTGGACTTCATTTATCCCAATAAAGCGTGTGTATGCACCCGCGGTAAGTTAATAGCCACTTACTTTTCATTCGGTCTAACAAGTTGATGGCTCTGTTTGTTTTCAGGTGATCCGGTATAACAGGTGGTGGGTAGCCGATCACGTGATCTTCGATTGGGTTCACAAATTTGTTACTGCCTCCACACTCGAGTCAGGTCGTTGATTCTGGGCGTAGGTCATGTCTGTTTGTGTTATTTCACGCATAGCCCTGTCAAAATCGTCGTTATTCGGTAGAGGTGACGAGTGAAAATAGCGCAATTCGTCTGTTTCTTTGTTGCGTAATAAGAATCCATAACTCCCGTTAATTTTAAAGGTTGAATCGCATTCCTCAAATATATTCTGGTTGAGGTTGGGTACATCTTCAGATAAATTATAGTTGTAAAAAAGTTTGCAGTCTACCACATCGCGTATGAGTCCGAATAGCTCTTTCATTAGCAGCCAACATGTCGACATAATCATCGATAATCTGTCAATATAAAGATCACCCAATGTCATTAAGCTTTTCGTCACAGCACAGGGTGGGGGTCGAAAGATATCAAGGGTACTCCCCTGTAACTCCAACTGTATATTCGAAATGCTTGTAATATACTTCCTTGCTCATCCACATCGCTTCTCTAAATCCGGGTTTTTCAACGTCACTTCAATTAAATCAGGATAATTTGAAAGGTAAAATTTCGATTTTTCACAATCAGTAGAAATAAAATGATTTTTATAAATGTGCTCCATTCTGAAAAAATATAGATGAAAACTATTTTGAAGTAAAGTTACCATCCGCTATTTGTAACTCATAACTCCACCCCCATTTTGAGAAATATCCAATGATCAGTTTTAACCCACCTGTCGTTATATTCTCAATGAGAGTTAGAACACGTTCAAAGTTAAATGTATTCAGTATATGATGACAAGTCTTCTGTCATTTTCCCTCCTATGTAATTGAATACTCATACTAGTATGTTCCATTCACATGAAAACTCCAATCTACGGACATACTACGCAAAGTAGCGTGTGTATAGCAGTTTCACTTGTCAGTAAACTCCAATCTGTCAACAACATGGTCGATTATCACCCCATTACCACCCTAGCGGAAATTAACGGTCATCTACAAACTCTTGAGCACCTGCTGACATGCGGTATTGCTTTACTTACCTAAGGTCAGCAGCCGGAAACACCTTCCGAGAAGAGTTAATATACGATTCAATATATCATGGGATAGAGGAAATTGATAGCTACTAATAACCTCGTAAAGACCGTCTTCATATTAAGAGAAACAGGTGAATACTCACGCCAAGCTATTAACTTCCTCTATCCCATCACTTAGCTTAGGTGAGCAGCTGGAAACACTTTCCAAAAATAGAATGACCTCATCCCAAATAGCGCGCATCCATGAGGTCGCAAAGGGCAAAGGTCACCAAACTCCTTCTCAATAAACAACTCAGGACATAGCCCCCAAATGAACTCACCCAAATACCGTACATCGCGTGAGGCTGCTAAGGTCACCAAAAGGTGAAAGAAATATCGAACCAAATCCGGAAGCGATCGTCAGCGAAAAATATATTACGCAATCCACTTCGTCCATCGTTCGATGTCAAAAAAGGGGTATGGAGAAGTACATGATACACTACTCCCACTATGCTTCTTGAAATTGTGGGCCGTGGGGGCAGCTCTTTCGGTGATATTATGACCACAAACATCGCTAATCCTGTGTCAAAACGTGTTACTGTCGGAGCTGTGAATGAGTTAAAGGTTTAGATAAGAGATATTAAGGGACGTCTACTGAACAACCATGACTAACCTATTGGTGTTGTTCTCGAATTTACAAGATGTCAATAAAAGCGAGTATTTATGGAACTCAACAGAAAACGAATCTGGGCGCCGACCTCTCCGAATATGCAACAAAGACCTATGTAGACTCACAAAAAATGGATAAAGGTGGCGGTACTATGACTGAAGACCTTGAAATGGGAGATAATAAAATCGTTGAGCTGGTGAGACCCGAGTTCGCCAAAGGATGCTGCTAACAAAAAGCATGTTGATGGCAGACATAGACAGCAGAACACGGACCTGAGACAACACGTAGCTGAAAATATGAAACCCCTCATTACTATTTAGAGGATATAGTTGGTTGTTTGGTGATGGGGGTCAAGACTTGCGAAGTTCTGGATATACCATGTTATCCTATGGAAGGATCATTCGTATAGGGTTGACGTCTGCTCCTGGCGCTGGTACTATAGCAGTGTTTCCTGTTATAAATGGGACAGTTCACCAGGCAGGAATGAGTAAGCCTGCTAACGAACAGTCGGCAGCTGGCCATTAAGGTGAAAAAACATGATCAGATCCGCATTCTGGCGCAGAGCAAATTGAATACCATCGCTGACATTGTATCAACAGCACTTGAAGATGGTTATATCTCGGATCATGAGTTTAGGCTCGTTTTAGCTGAGCTCACAAAATATAGCCAAATGAAGGGTGAAATTAAGGCCACATCTGTAAAGGCGCGTCAGACTGTTTCAATCAATGAAAAAGAAGAGAGCAAGATGTGAATGATATTGTGTGAAAAAGTGCAAAAGCCTCCTGGTATGACAACTGCTCTCCAGTTTCAGCAGTACCACAGAGGCCCCGGGATTTCCCCTGTGACCCCACCTCCACCGAAGATTGAGCTGTATGTTATCTGGCCGGCTCCTACCCCATGTGACTCATCCTATTCTCTCCACTATAGGGGGAGAAGGGGATATAACTAGGAAGAGTACTGGAAGTAGGTGTAGATGTATATGGTATAGAGGCCACCGGTAACCTCTTCACGATACACAAAAACAGTGGCACTTGACAACTCGAGCCCTGCAGTGTCATATAAAGAGACAATCTTAATATGATATTTTTGTGCTATATAAGGACTAGAGTTTGAGCGTAGAACAAATATTGGTGTTCACAAATATAAACACTCTCTGCTCACTCTTTAGAGCGTTAATTGAGGATGACACTTGGATAAACTGGCTCTCCCAATGCACCGTTAAAAATGGGTTGTTTTACGATTTTTTAGATTTCTGGTTATTACATTTGTAGTGACTAATAAGCTTAAATATGCTGTGTTCACCTCCAATCATAGTGGTCACTGGATTGTGCTCTAATCATAACGAGCATATATGAACGCTACGAATCATAACGTGCAACTGTGAATCACAGTCGCCAATCATAACGTGCACATATGAATCACTGCCGCCAATCATAACATGCACATATGAATCTGCCTATTGAATAAATGAGGGTATATAGAAAAAAACAGAAGAGCGTATTGCTGAACTTGAGGGTGGTGTAAAGGAGTTGATGTTAGATACAGATTATATGAGAGACAAAAAAATAGACCTGCAGTGCAAACTGAGTGATATGGAGACCAAGTATGATGACCTTGTGGAACTGGTGAGAGATCTGGAGGTTAAGAACGATGATCTTATGGGGCGATTGGAGCATGTAGAGGATATTGTTTGCAGGCAGACATCCAGTTACCGGTCTATTTAAACAGTGGAGAGCCCCCAGACCAGCCGACCGACTGACCATTTAAAGAGTGGTGTTTGCTGGGTATAATTGAGGCGGCAATTAAATCTTTCTGCAACGATCATGCCGGAGTCAAGCAAAATACAGACCAGTGGGAGACCACGAGGAAGGGCTGCGTTGGAGGAAGTGACTACTCCGCTATCATAGGGCAAGACTACTTTAGCAGCTATAGCAAGAAGCTGACTGAAAAAAACTAGCAACGAGGGTGTTCGCTTTAGCGCACCCTGCCTCTGGGGTACGACTATTGAGGAGGTTGCAATTGCGGTATTGGACAAGGTGTATGACACCAATGCCTAGGAAATAATATCTATATTGAGGGTGGTGCGACTGCCTACTCTCCGGTTGGCTTTTGTGTGCTCCCGATCCGGCGGCGGCATGGGGTGACCGGGGTTGGAGTGGATGCTGTCTGTCTGGGGCATCCTGAGGAGGTTGTGCTGCTCGAGATAAAGTGCCCCTACACTGGGAGTCCTGGGAGGATAATTCCGAATATGTATAAGCCTCAGGTTCTGTTGGGGCTGCACCACAGTCCGGTGGCGACCATCAGGGTGTTTGTCGACTGCGTTTTCAGGGTGTGCTACTTTGAGGACCTGGGGAAGGCTGATGCGTATAACCAGGTGTATCACAAGGATCGGATGTAGTATAAGGAGACGGTGGCTTGGGGGTGGGCAGGGGTGGAGGGGCTTGAAGACGGCGACTATAGCGCAAACGAGTTGCCTGGAGGTGGAAAAGGAGCACCACAGTCCTTGGCTGGGAAGACAGAGTGGGACTACAGAGAGGCCAACGGGGGCGTTCTACTGTTGGAAGCTCTTTACAATGAGATTGATAACCACTCGTCCCGATCCCTACTTTATTGAGAAGAACGATGCTAAGGTTGCCCAGTTTATACAAGACCTCAACCGCGTGAAAAATGGAACTTACAGCGACGGTCGCAGATATTTCTAACTCAATGACCTCTATAGTGACTAACTAATGGTGTGGCCCTGGACCATATGGGGCTGGAAGGGCTGGTTGACATCAATTGGTACCAGATGAGATGAGTGCACCAAAGGCTGGCTGTATGTGAGTCCATTTTGGAATCTGTGCTCGTACCCCCAGTCTCTATACTACTACAGAACACAACGTCGCTGCTTATTTCTGTTCAGGGGTGGTTTATCTCTCCTGAAACATTATGCATTAAACTTGACGACTACTTTGGTCTCGCGGCTAGATTTCCCTCGATGTTAATTTTGTGTGTAGCCTAATACCGTATTTAACGGTTGATAAGTCGTTATTAAAAATTGAATTTGTGAAAAGGTGAAGCTTATGCTGTATTTAGAACACACAAAAAATCTACATAATGAGTCACATTGGCAATATTAAGTTTATTTTCTTCTGCACGCATGTTCAAAGTAAATTCAGTTTCGGGGAGTCAAGTGTGATTGGTTTCAGGGGATTGCTGAAAAGCTGAAACCCGTTTCTATGTCACTGAATTTTTCCATCAAGATGAGGAATTTTCGAAAAAAAGGACCTAGAAAGGTCGGGATCTTGGTATATGATAATCGTCAAGGGCGTGAAAAGATCAGAGCGCACGTCGTTGGTTTTAGCGCGAAAGGTGCTTCACGATTAGCCGCGTGACGTGCGCGCGCGTCAAAGCTATCATAGGTGTAGCTTTTGAGTTCATCTTGACATGACGCATTATTTAATGGGTATCTTTTTTGTTTGGACGGGTAGAATCTGTTAAGGACGGGTAGCATCCCCTGGCCACCCATCCTGGTGACGGGTGGCCATTTTAGTTAATTTCCAACCCTGGTCTGTATTTGCCAGAATCCCCTTTTTTCTCGTAATACCAATGGCGAGCACTTGAAGTAAACTTTGATAGGGTTATTAGTGGCTGATATGGAGCTTTTTAAATTTGTGACTTATTGGGACCTTGAAAATGTAGGTGAAGCCCATTGGTGAAGCCGAAAATTATATATTGTTGATGTGGATATCCTGTTAGGAGCTCAGCGAGTGGCTTTATCTTTACTGGGGAAGGAAGGGTTGAATGTGTTGGGTCTGGAGTTGTTATTGAAGCGGCGCTTTGTTGTACCTGGGCAGACTCCAAGGGTTGCACTAGTTGGGGACTGGTGGGGGCTAAGGCACTGGAGGAAGGCGGGATGGCTCCTGCTGCAGCGGGGACATGAGTGCTTGAAGACACAAGGTGTCTTTGTGCACCGTTGGATGATTGAATGGTATGCGAAGCTACCGCTATCAGTGCGTGACATGGTGCATACGGGGTCACTGTCAGGGGCCAAAATTAACCGAACATCCACATATTTGTCAGTCCAAATTTTAAATTTCAAATTGTCAGAAAGGTTGTGTTCCGCTGGAACGCCTCCGGAAAAGAGTACTGGCCTTTGAGCAGCATGTGAAGGTGAGAGTGGTTCGTTTATGGACTCACCAGCCGAAGAGTAGGTACCAACGATGGATGGGGGTGCCTCATGAACTAGTTCACTGGCGTCTGAGGCCAGCTTGTCTAGAAGTTGTCCAACCACAGTCACTAGGGAGTTGACTGTGGCTTGAAGTTCCTTGACCTGGTTGGCTAGGTTGTTGGTTTGGGATTCTGGGGTACTTTCGGCTGGTGGAGGATCTGTAGGAGGTGTGGCAGACGGTTGCTGAGACCTAAGTTTTGCCGGTGCGCGCTTGGCCCGTACGGGTCGGGAGCTACTACGAGCACGTTTGGCGGGTGAAGTTGCAGCAGAGGCGGTGCGTCCTCGGGTGGTAGGTTTCATGGTGGTTGCTGGAACATATTAGTGCGGCAAGGTCGGAATTGTTGACATAACACAATAGTATTTTTGCAACGAAGATGGTTGCGAAAACAAGCAAACAAGTTGTGCGATTATGAAAAACAGCTGTGCAGGCAATAGCCCGGTGCTGGCTTTAAAAGGCATGACAGACAAAACTGACAGTCATTGACATTGTTAGAACTAAAAGATTAATTTTGGTAGGTTACAGTGACAGCCGTGCGAAACGATAACAGCTGTGTGAAAACCTGAACTGTGCGACAGTGAAAAACAGCCGTGCAAAACGATAACAGCTGTGAAAAATACACACTGTGCAAATATCGGCAACCATGCAATCATTAATTGCTGTGAGAAAACAAGAACAGTGCAAACAGTCGTGCAAAACAAATAACGGCTTAGAAGACCAAACTGTGCGTATGACAGTTGTGCAAATTATTAACAGCTGTGATAAAATGGTCCTAAAAACATATAACGGATGTGTGTAACACAAACGGTGCAAAGGTACAACCGTGCAAAACGATACCGGCTGAGAAGGCCAAAGTGCATATGGCAGATGTGCAAAAAATTAACAGCTGTGGTAACCTGATCCTAAAGAAAAGCAGCCGTGTAAAACATAACGACTGTGTAAACAAAGTACAAATGTAATTGGTTGTGTTTTGTTTGTTTATTACCTATTTATAAAAAAAAATTCTTTTTCTCCCCCTTTAACTTATGGGTAGAGAAAGTGGCGACACTAAAGAGAAGACTCGAGACCAGTGTTGTACTGGGGCAGCCCAGAAACCCATGTGTGTGTGATATGCGGCATTGGGATGGACGCTAAGAAGCTGCCTTAGACAGTGGTTGAATTTGTCAACCAATGCATTGAATGTAACTGTAGAGTTGGTTCCAGTGTTGTTAGTGCGGTAAAGAATTGAGCAAACGATGACATACTTGACGCTGTGATTCTCTAACAGGTTGTCAGCTATATCTGTGCGAAGTGTGGCTAGTGAGAGAGGAGAAGTACCTGAAGCAAAGTTATTGGTGCCAAGATCTAAAATGACTAAGTCTGCGCATGACGCTTGGAGTAGTTGTGTGGGTAAAGAGATGCTAGAAGCCTTGAGCCCTCTGACTCCGTGCAGAGTCAAGTGAACTTTGTCACTGACTTTTAGAGGAAGAGCTGCATTAACAGGGGAGTCAGAGTGTGTGGCCTTATTATTAAGGTGGTGCTGTAAACCAGAGACAAAGCTGTGGCCTAAAAGCAAACCAGTGAATTTCAAGTTTTGTTTGTTTGCGGTGGTTAGGGGATGGGTGGTTTGTAAATAGTTTAGAGGAACGTAATGAGAAAGGAAACAATAACGGAAAAACGGATTGGCGCGAAAATGAGACCTAACCAAACAAACAAACAAAGATGGCTGACCTAATTCTTAAATGCGTTTGGGGCGCGGGCGCCGCACAGAAGACAGGCACGTAAAGTTAATTATGAACTGCGAAGAACTATAAAATAGTTTGTTTGCTGTAGTTTGTGGAACTGTGGAGGAATGCAAAAAGGCGGATCGGGGTTACAAGTTGTTGTGGCCAGCAAGATAACCGACAATTTTTGACAAAAATCAAAATGAAATGGTGAAAGTAAAACCTGGTTGACGGCAAGATTGAAACTGGTGAAGCAGGGTTGGAGAAGTATTTCAAAATCGTTTGCAGACGAGTAGATGGAGCAGATAGCTGGTTTGGATGCGTGGATAACGTTGGCTTTTAGAAAATGGATGCTTGCAGTTGAATATTAGTTTGAAAACTGACCAGAGAAGAAAGGTCTCGTGACTAACGTGTTTGTGTCAAGTGACTTGTATAATGGCGCCTCCAGCGGACCGCGGGAACGACCGGGCTATCGCATTATAAGACATCTTTGACTCCCCAGCTCAAAATTCGGCTGTGACGTTCCCGCCACAACCTATGCTTTTTTCACGCGGTCGAGGTCCTCTATAAACTGGGCAACCTACGCGTTGTTTTGCTCGATAAAGTCGGGATTGGGACGAGCGGTTATAAATCTCACGTAAAGACAGTAGAACGCCCCCGTCGGCCTCTCCAGGTCCCATTTGGTCTTCCCAGCCAAGGACCGTGATGCTCCTGTTTCATGTCCAGGCAACTATTAAACCTCCTGTTTGCGGCAAGTCGCTGTCTTCGAGGCCCTCAATCGACGCCCACCCCCAAGCCACCGTCTCCTTATACTCCTTCCAATCCTTGTGATACACCTCGTTATACGCCTCAGCCTTCCCCAGGTCCTCGTAGGCACACAACCTGAAAACGCAGTCGACAAACACCCTGATGGTCGCCACCGGACTGTGGTGCAACCCCAACAGAACCTGAGAATCCCCCTCCCAGGACTCCGAGTGTAGGGGCACTTTATCTCGAGCAGTACAACCTCCTCAGGATGCCCCCGACAGACAGCATCCATCGGGAGCACACAAAAGCCATCCGGAGAGTAGGCCGTTGCGCTGCCTTGAATATAGATATTGTTTCCGTAGACCTTGGTGTCGTACACCTTGTCCAATACCGCAATTGCAACCTCCTCGAAAGCCTGACCCTAGAGGCAGGGCGCGCTAAAGCGAACACCCTCGTTGCTAGTTTTTTTCAGTCAGCTTCTTGCTATAGCTGCTGAAGTAGTCTTGCCCTATGATAGCGGAGTAGTCACTTCCTCCGACCCAGCCCTTCCTCGTGGTCTCCCACTGGTCCGTATTTTGCTTGACTCCGGCATGATCGTTGCAGAAAGATTTAATTGCCACCTCAATTATACCCAGCAAACACCACTCTTTAAATGGTCAGTCGGTCGGCTGCACTTACCGCGGTACCGACACGATCACCTCCTGCGATCAAGGTGGTCGACCTAGGTGGTATGGGGGATGGAGATGCCCTAGCCAAGGTCTTAGCCTTAATGTCACTTTTCATTCAAGTATATTTTTTTATCTCAGGCGAAACGAGCTTAAACTAATCGTCTGAGATAAAGCCGTCTTCAAGCGCCGCCAAAATAATATCTGTAACCCTGTTTAGTTTGTTCTGTGCCAGAATTTGAATCTGGTCGTGCTTCTTTACCTTCGCAGACAGCCGCCGGTTGATGACCTTTCCTGCGATCGCAACAAGCCCGCACACAGCCCCTGTAGCACCCAAAACTGTAGCAATAGGGGAAGCAACCACCGTAGACATCAGACCCGCACCACTTGCGCCAAGACACATACTTACAGCAACTAATACAGTGTCTACAGCGTCCACTGAGTTTACTGCACACCAATATTTTTTATACTCGCATGGCACCCTACTCTCAGCCAATCAGAGCTCGAAACCGAGACTGTTCTTGAGACCGATCTCATTCAGCAGATAGGAGTGGCCTGGATTCTCATCAGGCGGCGCAGTTGGTTGTTGTTTCATACTATCCTTATAGGCACACAAGTCTATAAGTGAAGTTCAAGGTCTTTTTCCCATATCACCTCAAACGCACAGTTTGCCATGCGATAACTGCAACCGTGTCGATATTTCACCGAGAAACAACTTCACTTGAGATGGTCCCTCACCGAGTTCCACTGCTCTAGCATGGCAACACTACGGAGGTTCTTAAAGAGACTGTTCAGCCACATATAAGGCAATCAGGGATCATTTCGTTATTACATTACTACGATTAACGCAGACTAAGTAATGACATTTTCTTATTTGTGCCGCCGAGTTAACATGATGGAAGTTATGTTGATAAGTTTTTAACATTATTATTTGACTGGAAATATTCATGATATACTGTGGAGATCTGTTTTATTCAGTTATGTCGTTCCATCGATAACGGTGCCTCCCTAAAACCATGAACTACACGAATGTTAGCTGTAAATCATAACGCGCTCTTAATTTTCCTCGCTAACGATGTGTATTCTTCCGCTTTAGTTACATAATGTAGATTTCATTAAATCTTCACTCATTCAAGTTGTGGGCAAAATTGTGCACACATTAGACCGACAAGCAAGAAAGATAATGTCCGACAACATAAATGGCGACAGCCGAAGTAAGGATCTTTTTTTCTGAGACCACAGTGCCGCGTAGCGACTGAAAGTCTGAAAATGTAACATTTTTGGTTTCCAAGGTGCTGTTACCAAGCAGCTTGCTAGGCAACCACTTTCCTTATATGGGGCTGAACAGTCTCTTTAATATCACGCACACTTTACAAGTCTTAAAACGAAGGTTTTTTCAAGAGTCATTTGCTTGCCAGCCACTAATCTGGTTGCGTAACGCTCATCGGGAAGTCACGGTATTATCCCATCCCCCCGGAATCATGCTGAGGCGCGAAATTGTAACACCTGCCGAGCCGTGTCTACTGCGCTACAGTGTTGCTAACGTCAAACAACGGCAAAGTCGGCGGAGCTCTGATTGCCGGAGTTGGGAAGGTTCTGCAAGTCTCACACAACAAACTATCGAAGCATATTCTATTCATATAAACAAACAAGTATAGAAAGAAAAGTATTTATCTAATCATCACTAAAACACAGGCAGCTGAGGCCGAATGGGGGATCAACAGACTACCTCTCATATTTACAGGTCCCAGGCAGATACCTTACAAAACATAGGTTCACGCTAATTATCATTATTAGGAGACACTGTCGTGCGCTTGATTATCGCGTGTAGGTGCCATCGCGATAAGTATGTTATCGCATGGTCACGCGGATGATATGGGGAAAGAACAAGAGGACGCGTGACCATGCGATAACTAACACATAGCACCATATTTTTCAATTTCTTTCTCAAGGTATTGCTTCTTGAGACCGATCTCATATAGCCGATTGGAGTGGCCTGGATTCTCATCAGGCGGCGCAGTTGGTTGTTGTTTCATGCTATCCACAAGTCTATAAGTCAAGTTCAATAAGGAGTGATACTGCAGAACAAGTTGCCCCTCTGTTTCCAGTGGTTGTAGAAAAGTTAATAACATCACCTTGTCCAAGCAGTAAAGATTGTTCTAAAGATATTACAACAGCTCGTTGGTCAAGCAGGCTTGTGTATCCCTATCGATTGATTTATCCCATATAGCCCACACCAGAAGACAAACCCATACGAAGGATTTTACCACTGGATAACATTGTATATCCACAGCTTGAGTCTCGAGAGGTTTGACCCCTGGCCCTATCACCAAACGACCACTCATATCCTGTGCGAAGAGGGCCACTTGCTTCTGCCCAAATAGTAACGAGGTGTTTCATTTTTTCAGCTACGTGTTGTCTCACGTCCCTGCGCTGACCCGTTTTCAGTTGAGCTCCATAAATACTCGCTTTTATTGACATCTTGTAAATTGAAGAACAACACCAATGTCTATTACACAATCCGGAGACTTTTAGACAAAATGAGAATAGTACTACCGGATGACGCCACATGGTCGGCTACCAACAATACCTTCGACAAGAGAATCTACCACCAGCTCTGCCACGAGTTTGGGTGGATTGCCAATCCAATCACAGTGAGGATGGAGGCGATTGTTATGCCTTGCTCCCGAAACAGGGTGCTCACACGCTCAGCTAGCGTTGTGTCCTCGTTAAGAAATCTGTTGATCGTTTCCCTGTTGATTATCACCCCTCCCTGCCTCCTCCAGGCTTACCATTTTAGCTTTCCGCTGGTCTATATCCCTTTCTATCTCAGTTATCTTAGCTAGGTTGTTGACCAGCGAACCCCTCTGGGTCTGCATAGCCTTGTCAAGCCCTATAAGCTCTCTGAGGGGTAGTTCGTTGTGTGTTTGTGTAGCTATGTCTTGGATGGTATTATGAACGTCCTCTATAAAGCTTGTTTCTTCCACGCCACCCCCGTCCCGAAAATGGCTTCAGGGCCCCTCATTTCTAAATTCTATGTGGCTTTAGCAGCTGCTTGGTCAACGCCCTGGAGGGCTGTTGCTTCCTTCGGGACCACCCAGTGAACTCCAAACCATCACGGAAGGCCTTAGGCCCCTCACCTTTACTAGCTATTGTTTGAAGTGAAAGCGGGGCTTTAGTACGAGAATTTATAATAATTAAGTCAGGGTAGTCCTTCAACAACTGTCCTCTAACAAGTTCAAACTTTGTATAATCGCGGCCGATGGCGGGTGTGTGGCCTTTTTCAGCCAATGCATCGTAATAATCATCGACAGCGCCTATAACGAGTCAGCCGTCCTGTGGTATAGACCGATCCATCCCAATGTCCCCTTCTGTAACATGTGAGAGAGTGGCCGGGGGGAGTCTCATCCTCTATTTCAGCGAGCCAACCCTCATTCTCTCTTCCAGAGTCGTGCAATTCCTCCTCCACTACGTCGTTAAATGTTGGGTTATCAAACTCCATGCTTGTGTGTTAAAGATATACTTGTAGATAAGAAGTTCAACATGGACGCAAACTAAACCCACACCGCTGGATACGCGAGCCCCTCAGGGTAAAGGGCGTGTGACAGTCTGTAGTTATTACAAACAATCCAAGCACTATTGATCAGAACCAACAACTGCTGGTTCGCTTCCCCAATCTAGGCGCAGACGACGTCATTGTTCCAGGGACAGCACGGCTGGCCTTTACAATCACGCTGACCTCGCATTGTGCAAAACCTGGGTGGCGCCGTGGTTAAGAAAATGACAATCAAGATTTCTGGCAATGAGCTCATGTCTATTGATGACATAGATGGGTATCACTGTTACCACGACTTGTGGCGGACTGCACAGGAGAGACAGGGCCTCCAGTATCAGGGCATTGACACATCAGATGACAGAAACACAACTAAGATACAGGGGGCAGGAGACAAGGATGAGACCGAGGAAGAGGTAAAGGCCATAGCCGATGTGTATAGTAACAGGTTCTACGTGGGGCTTGACTTTGAACTCTTCGAGAGTCACATGCCATTCTACCAGAGCGCGCTTAATGACAGACTGGAATACGAGCTCACTTTCAACGACTACAACCACGTGATTCACGCAAGAGGTGACACCGACGACAGCTACAAAATTGATGGCATCTTGCTGGAGTATGACATGGTTACCCAACCAGAAATGATCCATATGATACGCACCCAGTACATAGGTCGGTTCTTGATTCTGTATGACCATGTACTTCGTCACAGAAAGCTTGTATACAATGAAAAAGATACACTGTGGTACATCAATCTGAACGTGCCTGCTCGCAGCATGAAGTCATCCTTCTGCTCTTTGAAGACCCCCAGTGCGCCTCATAAGCCAGGAAAACAGAGTCATTCTACAAACCAAAGATTACGAAGGTCGAGGTGACCATTAAGGGCATCCCCAATCAACTCTATGCCCAGGGCATGCGTGGCTACCAGCAGTGGGACAAGGTGAAGGTGAAGAAGGCCTTTGCAGCAACGAGTAAACGAGACCCCAGTGTAGCAATAGCAGTAAAAGACTTCGCTTATTGTCAAACGTTTCCCTAGGAGAGTACCTAACCAGTAAGTATGCTCTGTGGCTCGACGTAAGGACGAGTGATGACGACCAGCTGCACGGTAGTGGCAGGGCCGTGGAGAATGCGTCTGAGGGTATCACCATTCAGATCACAAAAATATCACAGCGGCCGGCGCATTGAACGTTTATATGTATATTGTAATGGATGCACAGCTTAACATTAAAGATGGCAGGCTCGTCAGCGCAGTCTACTAACAAGGTTTTGATGAAAACGAAAACTGAGTTTACATTTCCAGATGGTCTCTGTTCGGCAATAGTTTGTGGGCAGACAGGATGTGGGAAAACCGCATTCATCCTCGACCTACTTGAAGGGCCCTTTTTTGGCGCCTTCGAGCATATTGTAATTCTCTGCCCTACCATACTTTTCAACGAGGCCTATCAGACGCGGTCATGGGTTTGGGATGATTCAGAGGTGTATATGTTTGACACAGGAGTGGGGCTTTCTACCACTGCTTCAAGGGCGAGCCTACCCTCTACATTATTGATGACTGTTCGGCAACAAAGGCCCTAACCAAGAAGAAAGACATGTTATCCGAACTGGCCGTTAGCGGCCACCATGCGCAGCAAAGTGTCTGGGTCCTCACCCAGAAATTCAACTCTGTGCTGAAGGATCTACGTGAACAGACCTGTTGGATGGCACTTTTCCACACCAAGGATCGTGACTCGTTTGCAGACGCCCTACGAGAGAATGATATGATTCCAACGAGTGTGGAACGTACCACAGTACGCCATCTACTAGCAAAGACCAAGCACGCAAAACTGCTGCTGAAGACTAATCAACCCACTGGATATGCCGTCGATTGAGGTGATATTGGCTTTAATAGCAGCCGCTGCTTCAGTAACCAATTTAGGTTTGTTCATCTGGGGAGCAGTGCAATATATTAGACTTTGAAGGTGTATACCGACAACCCTCCTGCAGAGGACCTGCCTGGGTGCTGTCAATTGGAGGAACAAAATTAGTAGGTAACATGGAGAACGCAAATCAAGAGATAATGGCGGTGACTAGTGATCAGCCTGCGCCTCAACCTCAACCTGCGCTAAAGGAGAAACCTACAAAAGACGCTAAAAAGGTTGAAGCAGGCCGAAAGGGCGCTGCAGCTCGAAAAGCTAATAAAAAAAGATGCGGGAGGCTAAGTCTCTGCTACAGTCTGAAAATCAGCCCCCTCCTTCCGCCCCCAGTTTGACCCGGGGTCCGCCACAGGGCAGATGGGTTCGACTCAGTCTTGGCCACCGTGGGCGACATCACCTTTGTTTGTCGGTGGAGTGGGGGTGTTTGGACTAGCATTGTATTGCTACAGGCAGAGTTGTAGCCTCACCCCCTAAACAGGTTGTGCCCAGGGGAGAGCCAGCGAAGTCAGCATCTCCGCACGCTCATTTAAAGGAGCCGTTTTATATAGAATAAGATGACAACACCAATTACTGAAGGAAAAAGTGCTCGTCAACGCGCTGTACCACGGTGCAGTTGTTATCAATAGGTTATGCCAAGCTTGCTAAGATGGCTTTGGGTGGTTTTGATTTCACCCCACGCGACCTGGCTATGGCTGTTGCCGATGTATCACTAGCTATGGCCACAAAGGATATGCTAATTAAACAAGGAATCTTACCAGTTGATATACTGAAGTAATGGCCACGATTGCGCTTCTTGTTGGAGGCGCTCTTGTTAACGCCCTTGCATTCTCTGGGAGCAACTTTTTATTCTCTAAATTACGATGCAGCCAAACGGACGCGGAACGTAAACGCCATGATATAGCAATCGAGCAGCTTCAATCTGCTCAGGCAGTATGGGCCAAGAAGCAAACTGAGCGTTTAGACTTCATCAATGAGAAACTCCGCCGCTAGGGACATGCCGAGCATACTTTTCGGGATGTGGACATCGGAAAGTGCCCCTGGTTTCCACTCGGAAAAAGAGACCCTTGTGACTGGCCCTGTAACTTTGACTTTTGTGCAATGCACAGGTTTAAAATTATACAGGGGATCGTAAATCGGCTTTGTGCAGAGTGCCAGAAGGTCATAAAAATAACCTAGGGCTGTGTATGGATTGTGGATACGAAAGGGTTAACCACAAGCGCATTCGTGAGAAGAAGAGGCTTGAGGGCGGTGAACCGGGTCACAGTAAGGCCCGGTTGGCGACTCACGTTGAGACTGAGGAAGACGTGCTAGACCTTCTCGAGCTAGGAAGACCAAGCCCCCACGTCCGCCAGCTGCCCCAGTTATAGATGGTGTTGACACCCCCAACCCAACCCCCTCGGGCTAGGAAGACCACTCCTTTACGCTCTGTACCCTCTCGGCTGAGGAAAACCACCCCCAGTCTCATTATAGCCGGCATATGTGAGAAGGTGGATGACATTCTGATCGCGGAGGCCGAGGGAGAGGTGTCAAACAGTGGTGTGGGAGAGGTGTCCAGTAGTGGTGTGGGAGAGGTGCCCAGCAGTGATGCGGGAAGTTCCCCATCAGGAATCAGTGGCTGGTCAGGGGTGGAAGGTGTGGATACACCATGGTTGAATACGACACACCCCATCTGCCGACGGTCTACGCCGCAGGGTAGGCCTGGGTATTCCCGTAGGCCAGGGTGTGTACACCACCCGGAGCTATCCATCTCTTTGTATCAAAGGGGGATAGAGACAACTTATTAACGTGCAGCCCATATATCTTGTGCCTGTCACTTCGGAGCATGTTCATCCCATGGCGGAACCGCTTCTGGTCGAACAACGATTCAAGGTATTGGGCGTGGCACAAGTGTTTCTTGACCACTACCTTTTGTACGCCCTTTGCTTTATTGATTTCCTCCCGGGTCGACATCAGGATGGAGTACATCTTTGGACGCAGGCCTACATACTCCCTGATGGGTACACCTTCATCTTTCCTTGAACCTTCTTGTTCTCGTTGCTGTGGAGCGGGTGGGCTGGGGCGTAGTTGCTGGTGTCGAATAGGTCACTGTCTTTTTTCATGTCGGCGTAGATGTCTGGTGTGCGGATCTCCAGGAGGAGGGAGTCGGTGTCGGTGTAGAGTAGGTTGAGATTGCGGCCGAACCGGGGCTTCATCGTGTTGTAGTAGAAGTCGTACATGAGGTGCTTGGACAGATCGAGTATGCACATCCCCACGTAGACTGGGCGGTTGAGGACCAGGTGGGCCTTGTGGATGTGGATGGCAGCCAGGTCGTTGTCGAATATTTTCTTGCGGGCGAAGGCGGGGCAGGCAATGAGCTTTCTTATTTTGTTGCCATCTGGGGCTCGGACCAGCTTCAAGTCAACCCGCTTGCGGAGGTTCTCCATGGTCTTGCCGAAGACGGAGTTGTTCATTAGTTTGTAGAGGTCCTTCTCAAAGTCACTGGATGCGGCCTTGCGGAGATCTGTGTTCTCCGGATGTAGTGCTCCAACCAGGGGCTTAGGGTGAAAGATAGGGTGCGGTGAATCTTGGTCAGCCTCATCCCCAGGGCCAGATACATTTTAAGGTTCCTGTAGTGAGTACGTACTTTTCATTGTTCCTCAGGTTCGGGACCAGCTTCTACACCCCGTGGCCGCCGTATTCGTCAAGGAGGTTTCTCTGGTAGTCTGAGAGCCACTCGTTCTGGACTAGGAGCCGCTCTGGGGCCAGGGGGTAGTCGTTGTGGTCGTCGTGAAGCTAGGCTGGATACTCAAGGTCGACCTCAAGGATGTACCCTGTCTTGGCGTCATCGGAGTGGGTGCGGACTATTCTGTAGAGCAACTCTGGCCGGTCCACCCATTCAATGTTCGAGGTCGGTAGGGCCTGGCTCATTGCCCATCCATAGAGGTTGTTGGCGTCGAGGTACTGGATATAGCTCGTGGGCTTTTTCTGATCAAAGTCTCCTACGTAGGGATTGTTTGCCTTGGCATGGCGCCGCGAGACCATTATACTTATTCCTCCCTGCAGACCCTTCTCCATGAAGAGGTGCTTGTCCTAGTCAGTGAGGAGGTTGAGCTTTGCCCCTGTGCTCTTGAGTAGAACATCCCACGAGAGGCCTGGACTGGTATAGTAGTGGGCTGGGTCTAGGCCGCACTGCTTTAGGCTGGTCTTCCGGAAGGTTTCAAACACGTCAGCCAGGAATAGGACGTCTGTCCGGAGGTAGAGGTCGTGGCAGTCGCCCATGTTCTTGCAACCGAACGTGCTCCAGACCTTTTGCGCCTGGGCGTAGTCTGTGGCTGATATGCCCCTGCTCCGAGAGCTTGCTGTAGAAGTCTTAGATGGGTGGAAGAGGAGATTCAAAATTATCCCAGCTGTCCGTGAACTTGTAGGGACCCCCTTGCGCAATAGTAACCCTCGCTTTGTCTGGTCTGCTTCATACACTGCCGTCACAGTGAAGGCGTCTGGGCTGTTGGCTGAGACCAGCTTGTCGAGGGAGGCCAAGAGGAACTGTGCACTGTCTATAGTGTCCGATGGATAGGGAAATGTACTTCTCCATATTATTAGGTATACAGTTGATGTCTCCCTCTACCTTGCTTATACCCTGCATCAGGATGTGAGAGTCATAGCCCCGCAGGTTGTGGAAGACCACGGGGATGGGGGTTGGTCGGTTCCGAGTGGTTTTCTGCAGACGTGGCATTGGGTTGCGGTCTTGTGGACTCTTTGGTCCTCCCTGGTCATCCGCACGGGGACTGGCTTGGAGATAACTGCTTTGATCTTTTTCTCCTCCCGCTGTAAGACCTTGAGGAACTTCTCCACAGTGTCTCTTCCCCTGTAGACTACTGGGGGTGAGGTCTTTCCATCGCACCTGACCGCTATGTAGCCGTACCCGCAGCCCTGGTGTTCCTGGGTCTTCTGGGTATTACTCTTTTCTGGATTGAGGGCTGGCCCTGGGAGCTTTACTGTGAGTGCCTCGAAGTCTGCGTAGATGACGTAGGGGGCCGGGGCTTTTGCCAGTTCTGGAAGGTTAGGATGTTTTTCCCCTCCTCTGGCATGTCTACCCGCACGGCATGTGGGCCTGGAGTAGGGCAGAGGTGGTGTAGCCGTGGAGGCAGCGTTCGCAGAAGAATTTGCGGCACTCGTGTTTCGTCTGGTCGTAGAGTAGGCGGCTTAGGTTTTTAATCCAGGTGTAATGACATACTCCATCCTTCTCGATCAGCATGAGGTTTATGCAGTTGCCGGGGTGTTTGCTGATTCGGTGGACCATGACGGCTTTTCCATCCCAACCAAATACGTTTAGGCCTTGGTTTGCTTCGGGTGTTGGTCTGATCTCAAAAACGCCCCCGCTGCACTGGAACCACCATTACAGTGCTCAAAGCAAGCCGCTCATTTGAGCAACTAACCTAAATCGCCTCCAATCAGAACGCGCGTTGCGTTAGAGCACTCCAAAGTTTAATGAAAGCGCGGGAACATTCTAACATCGGCAATCTGATTAGATGATTGGTTCAGCGCGCTGTGATTGAGACAAACTATGGGAAGATACTCCAGGGCCCGAATGGATACGATGACCCAAAGATATTGTACATAATTATAACATTAATAACATTTCACTGGTGGACCTTTATTTTATCATACCATATGGGTGCATTTTATGATAAGCAGTTTTTCCTTGAGTGGCGGTTACAACCTGACAGCACAGTGAGTGAAGTAAATACTGATCACATTTATCCCACTTGGACATGTTCGATATAGTCGTAATTGTTGATTTGTTAGGTTCAGAGAGTCAATGAAGAGATGAACAAGGAGATTTAGATGCAAAGTATTCTATTAGCTAAGACATGGCTAGTACGACAATTGCAGAGAGTGTCCACTAGATGGAGCAGTGGTTAGATATGATAATATAACACACCAGAGGGGGCTGCAGTAGTTGCCGCCAAAACAGTAATGATATTCGTCCATTATGGTAGAAGTGGCGAGTGACCATAGATTATACGCACAGATTGTGACATTACATTATGAATTATGAAAAAACATACTGGAAACGCAAACATCAAATTCATTTTATTGAATGGCTTCATCTAAGACTTTGTATCTGAAGGCAAACGTCTTTAATCAAACCAACCTAGTAAGTAGCAAAAACATATCAAATATATTATACAGCAGTTACATGATCAGTATCAAGAGTGCTTTGCTGGCTTGCGACTGTGTGAGTAACGACGTAGCGATTCCTGACAGATTACGCAAGAGTAACCGTAGCGTTGACAGATTACGGTATGGTTGCAAAGAGACCTTCGCATGCCCAAGTTCAATCATAGACAATAAATCGGACCCCTTATTACGTGGTGAAGTATCATGTTGCATCTAAATTTTCTAAATATTCAGTGACACCCGTATACCACAAGTGACAGGACAGTCGCCTAATAAATTATTTGCCAAATTTTGTGGAACAAATTCACAACGGAAAACATCTTTGGATTTGCTTTTAAAGAATATCTGCACTAATTGACATTAATAATTTAATAACTGGGATCCATCTTAAGTTAATGAACATAACTTATGTACGCTTGATAATTTTGTTGTTCCATTTGTGTTGAAAAAAAATTATATAAGTCTTTATCGATGACTAATGAGCCAAAAAGTTTGTGATGGATACCAATGAATTTCATATCATACCAAACTTGGATACCACAGGCGTTCCCTCATTTGCCACGGATAAGAAAAAACACCTTTGAGAAACTGACTTGATCTTAGGATAATGGCGATGCAACCCTGAACGCAGGCGGGCATACTGAGCCATTGTTGTGTGTGAAAATTTCTTTTGGTTAGAGAGTTATGTTGTCATAATCCAATCAGACCCCAATGTAATGGATATACACGTTTCATTTCTTCCTTGGCCTTACTCACATCATGGTGTAGCAGTCATGTTTACACAAAATCACCAAAGATTGGTGCAGCAAAACACATTTATGAAGCACCATTGATCGTGATACGTTTCTGAAGTTTGATTATGGATCCCCATTGCTTGATACATTAATGATGACAAATATTATGTATAAATGGCTGCCCATAAGTTTTTATGCCCGTGGAAGTTGCGCATTGGTCAGCAAGAGAAAACAAAAATTTCATTCAGAAAGACAGCAGTGTTTGCTTATCTACTCTTCATGCGGTTAAATGGAGGGTATGGTTGTAATTATGTTGAATCCATAGATGTGAAAATATATTTGGGGCTTATATATCTTGGTCGTATTTGGTAAAATCTTGTTAGCTTAATAGGGTGCCTGATTATCGCCCTCGATCCGCAGTGTTCATTTGTTTTAGTCAGCGAGTGAGTATATAGTTTAATGTCTTTATTACCACGTGATGGAGCAACCACACTAAATAAAAAACGTGCATACATCGAAAAATTCACATGAAAAGCTTTGTCAACGTTTTTTTTTTAACCGAATTAAGTGTATGCAGAACATTGAGTGTTAGCCGCGCACGACGGTAATATAAATATATACCGTCGTGACCGAAGATATGTGGGTCGTGTGGAAATTGTTTTTATTTCGCGTCTCCGGGGCTACCACCAAGTTGTGTACTTACGTAAATATTTATGTCGACAAATGAGATGAATATCCGCTTAAGCGGATTATTTTGGTTATCCACTGTCTCGTTATTATTTAGCAATAGTCGAATAAACTTTTAGAATCACAACTTTCATTCGCGGTAGCCCCAGTTTTGGAGATATGACGTCACGTTACGAAGTTCCAGTTTCACTCGCCATGTGGCTGCAGGTCCCGGTGGAGGGGGCACTTAAGTATATAGAGGTAGTATACATGTGTCGGGGTAGGTTTTTTTCGGCCTCCCGACGGGTTTTGTTGACCTCATACTTGTAAGATGGGGTATGCTCTAGCAATTTTTACCTTGTATGACGGGTACAGGTTTTTGAGATCCCGGGGCACACCCCTACGCAGGTCAAGGCCAAGTGTCCCCTCCAGACTGCGAGAATCAATAAGTGTTATCTTTTTTTAAATGTCAATGTGATATCGTTAAATACATATCGCCCTTCATAGAAGATATTGCCAAAAAATAATCATTGACAAAATGACACATATACTTAAATAATAAAATTCAGAAAGAAAAATTTCCCTTGCGAAGAACCTTGTCTGCGCATGCGCGCAGAAACCGTTCTTGTCGTTCAAAATAAACATGAACTTTTCAGAATTTGTGTTGCCGGATTAAATCGCCCTTGACGAAATCTCACCCGTAAACTAACTCAACTTGTTAATAAACATTCATTTATGTGAAAAATTATTCTTCATATGTACATTTGTGTAATTATCGTGTATAATTGGAACTCATTTATCGTTCACGCGCATTCGGTTACGATCTTTGCACGACGTTAATAAACGTCGTGCACGGCTAATTGAGTGTAAGCTTTTGGAGCGGCACACAATATTTGTTCGCAGGCTCTTGATATATGTTGTTTTCTTAATGCTTAATCCAGTAGTGCATTAAAAATATCCGATAAGGCAAATTTACCCATGACTGGAGCCAGTGACAACCCAGGACGTTATGAATAAAGGTAGTTTCTTACACCAGTTGTTTCGTACACACTACTTGCTGTTTTTTCGTACAGGAGAGATTGGTTGTTTCGTACAAGCAATATCAAAAGCAGTTGTTCCGTATGTTATGCTCAGTCAAGTAACTATGTTATATATCTAAATATAAATTATCTAGCTGGTATCGTGTTTTATTGTTTATTTTCACAAAGGTTTATTAAGAGTTGGCTTGAAAATTTTTTTGGCTTGTGTAGTCTAGAGCATCTATTTTATCTATTGGGTACCTGCAACAGTGAGTGTTGTGTACATAAATGTAAATATTTATTATTAAAGAAGTTGGAAGCGTAGAAAATTTGTTTGTTGAGTTGTCAATATGGCCATAATTTAATGTTGACAATTAAAAGTATATGTAGCATGTTTGTTTTATTTACAATTGTTCGTCAAGGAATGTGGAACCGTGGTTAGACAGTGAAATAATGGCAACAAAAACAAAAATTACCTGTTTGTGTCAGTAATTATGTGGATGTAAATTTTAGCATAAATATATGTCATTCCATGTTGCAGTATCCCGATGTGGTTCCGTCCTGTTCCTCATAGGAATTCTCAAATGGAAAACCGACAGAGCGAAATTTAATGAATATTGCAATGGACGTAATATCCAGTTCTAATTGGCCATCGATAGATGTTGAAATGAGCTAGTACACAAAATGTTGATCAGATTATTTATTGAACTAGAAAACATGTAGAAAACACAGTTTAAAATTTCACCCAGAATACAGCAAACAGACTTTTTGTTCGCCAAAGAGATGCACGTGAAAGCAATAATACTATACAAACTAAGCAACACAACTAAAGTCACGCATACAAACGTAATAACACAAAGAAAGTCGCACATAAAAAGTATACATGTATCTATGCACTGCAATGAGAGAAAATGAAACACTTAACTACTGGTGCAGAGGTATGGCTGGTGCAGGCACAACACACTGGCAAACTTTCAAGAATGAGGATGTTGAATGCTTCTTTGCCTCATACTCTTCCCACAGCTGAAACGACTAGCTTTTCTTTTGCATGAAGTCAGTTTGTGTTCACTAACAAGTTGGTGTTGAAGACTGACGGTCAGTGCTTCCTTATTGAGGAGAGGAATGAGTAGATAGAACCCGAGGTTGTCCTTCATTGCTCGGAGATTGAGGCGAGTATGCCAGCCTTCAAGGTCATTATTTGTCCGCACAGCTCTTCTAAAACTGCACCAGTTGCTTTTATCCAAGTGGCTTCAAAGTATTGGAAAAGCGCCGAAAGCTGAATGGATGTTGCAGCTTCAGCCTTGAGACAATTGAAGGCTTCTACGATGTGCCTCTTTGGCAGATAAGTCAGGGACAATAGCTTTCGGATCAAACGGTACATGGCTCCTTGCTCCATGTATGCTGTGGCCAGACCTAATGACTGGACCTTCCTCCATATGGCCTGAGCCCAATGGAAAGTGCAATCGTGAAGGTGCACATTGAAGACTTCACGAATGGAGTTCCACAACGCAGTTTCGAAGTCGAGCACTACTTCTTGAACCTCTGGTTCACATGGCAGAATGTTCTGAACTGCATTAAACACCTCCGTGTAGTCTCTTCCTTGTCTGCGGCTCATTAGCGCAAAAGCTAGAGGTACTTGTTTGATGCAGTCACCAGACCGTAGAAATGCATGAATTGAGAGAAGTTGCTGAAATGGCGATCGAACAACTTTAAAAGTTGCATCTACATATCATTGCTTGGCATCTGCAAGTAGCTGAAGTTGCTGGTCTGTGGCCATAATTATGTGACGACCTATGACTTTTTCGTCAAGATCAAAGTCGAGTTGATCAGGATGATGAGGCTTTGTTTTCTGGCGGGCTCGGTTTCCGTTCCTTGCAACATAGTCTAGTCGAGATAGACAGTGAACAGAAGGGCTAAGTGTTGTGTAGGCTCTCATTTCTTCCTCTGTAATCGCCTTAGCTGAGGTAAATACTTCATCCGTGCACCTATGTTTCACTTGAACGTTGACCTTGGTTGCCATCAAACTTCCTGGATCACCATGATGGTTTTGAGTTGCTATGCCTGGAGTGAAACATATACCACGCTGTGTCACGGTTGCTGGGCATCAGTTCTCTTTTTGTCGAATACTACACCGAGTGCGCGCGCGTGTGTGTGTGTGCAGGGGTGTAGCCAGCGATACGCACGTGCGTAACATCAATTTGAACTGTAGATTTCTCCCCTGTATGTGCGTAAGATTCCTTCAAGCCTGGCTACGCCCCTGGTATGTGTGTGTGTATGTGTGTAAATATAAAATGACAGATAGAGACTATGTATAGATAAGTATATATAAGTAACACATTATTTTGCTTTCTGCATGACATAACTAACGATGTATGTTTTGAATGGCTAGATCTTTGTGAAGCTTATATATCTGTACTATGAATTTTGCATTAAAAAAATTCAATTGATTAAATGTTATACGGTGAACCCCAAAGGATAGATCTGAAAGGTTTGTTATAATAAATCTCCTACTATATAATTGCTACTTCTGTATTTTATAAGTCAGTCATTTAATTTAATTTTAGTCTTCGCATTAATTGCATGGCCGAATTGACTTGAGGCCGACTTAACTCCTGGCCGAGTTGTCTCGTGGCTGGTCCATGGCCGAGTTGACCTTCGTTGCCGGGTAAGATGTAACATCTGGATAACTCATGATAAATGCATAAAAATGACCTACGATGTCATAATTCAAAAAAGATAACATTAACAATAACAAGCATATGAGCAGACACTTCGTATTCAGTGTTCGAAACGACTCCCATCTGTGTACGAAATGACCTGTGTACGAAACGCTTCCCAGTCCTGAGTATGAAACGACCATCGGTGTACGAAACGACCTGTGTACGAAACGCTGGTGTACGAAACTACCGCACACCGACGTTATAATGAAATGAAACAAACCTTGCTTCAATGATCATGTTGGTCAATAAGAGGTTATGAGGTGATTGTTTGGCCTTTCGTTTGCTAGGTGTTCATCTTAGAACGATGTTTGAGTTGACGTTTTGATTGTCCTCTAAAAAAACCCACCTGTTAATGACTTTGATTTCTTCTTCACTTAAGGAGCAGCTAGATGAGTGACTAGTTGGCCAATCCAGCCTCACCATGACAACAGCGGCCCCCACCTCTGCTGATGCCTGTCTCAGTATAGTCCACAGTCTGATGTGCCATCGGCAGGGTGGTGAGAGTGAGTCCTTCTCTAAACGAGCCATTGAGAGCCTCGTTAAAAAACTGAAAGAGAAAAGAGAAGAACTGGATAATCTGATCACGGCTATAACCACAAACGGTGCTCATCCCACAAAATGTGTCACCATCCAGCGCACTCTAGATGGTCGTCTTCAGGTCAGACATGTTAAGGCATATTATGAAGTTGAATGCCTGACCTACGTTAAAGTTACATGACATTTTCTGTATGCTTACATTATGTATTGCTAAACAACATAACTTTTGTGAACATTTTTATGAAAGCATTGATATAAAACTTTGGCCATGAATTTGCTATGATCCGTGTCCAGGTGGCGGGGAGAAAAGGATTTCCTCATGTAATCTATGCTCGGATTTGGCGCTGGCCTGATCTGCACAAGAATGAACTGAAACATGCAAAGTTCTGCCAGTATGCTTTTGATCTTAAGCAGGACAGTGTGTGCGTGAATCCATACCATTATGAAAGAGTTGTATCACCTGGCATTGGTAAGCTCAGCTTAATAAGTATTAAAATCTCATTCAATCAACATTTTCATCCAATTTTGATTAAATTTGCTTCATGATCTTGTGAGGTGCGGGTAATGCAAAAGTCAACATCAACTTTATCCTTATTAGAACTGGTGGTCTGTGAAATAATACACCCAAACTCAAGGCTTACTATGTTACTTGTCATGCAATGAAAAAGAGACTATTGACAGATAAGATAAGGAAACTGCAGCTCTGTTGGTGCCAGTTGTAATGAACAAAACTGATGTTGCCATGAAAGGTCACTCTTCATGCCGAGTGACATTGTGTATTTAGATACTTACAATAAGCAAATTATATGAAAACTGTGAGACTAGGAATATGAAAATGACAGCCAGTGACTCCACACAGTGTGTTACCAACTAACAGAGAACAATTATTACATAAGATGCTATGGAGGCATTATAACAACTGTGTTAGCTAAATATTTAGCTATAAAAAAGTCCTACAGCAATTGGCTGCTTGATGGGGTAGTATGAAACCCAAGCCTTATTGGTAAGGCTGCAATAATAAAGACAGCAAGTTACTCCACACACCCTCTTTTACCTTTCAACATGAATTCTGCATTAAGTATTGAACCCAATATCATTATTTTCCATCTGTATCATGATAAATGATTCAACCTTTCAGATTTGTCTGGGTTGACCCTTCAGCATACCGGTAAGCTCAATAATATTGCTCTTCAGAAAATGATTATGAAGCTTTTTTTAAACAGAAGTCCTTTTGGTCAAATTATGGCTTATTTAGTCCATTTGCTGCAGCTGAGACAACATTTTGATTTGTACACCTGAGCCTATAAGTCATGTCAGGTGTTGAAACGTTGATGACTTGACTCATCGTGAACATCATTCATATTAGTGGACTCTTAGGCACGGTTCATCTTGAGCTATATTCATATTGAAACTTGGCCCTGGCTTTGTTTCCATTTGGAGTAGCTCCGCCCAGCAGACTAGTAAAGGACGAGTTTATGCAGAATGTATCGGTGGAGGGCAGTGGTTCCAGTGATCTCCCCGATGTTAACCAGCCCGGCTCCTCCAGTTACAGGTCATCTAGTCTTGGTGGACCACGTAAGTTCTGCATTCATTGATGCTTGGATGAAGCATCAACTGATATGATGAATATTCATTCTGTTTGCATTTACAGGGAGGAATTTGTTAACTTGGGGAGAAACTAAAGTGTCATTGGGGACATTATTTACTTGTTCATTTTCATAATTTATCAAGATTGAATTCACTTCCTCTCCTTGATAACAAGTGATAGAGTTAAGATAATGTGTTGCCTTGTAAGTCTTGACATGGATAACTGATTGTTTGTATTTGTGTTGGGTGGTTGTCTGATTTACCTGTTGTCACCTGGATACATCGTATTTGATGTGCACATTATTGTCATAATTTGGGAACCCTGTCTCTCAGTCTTGTCTACAAATGTTGTGCAGTTAATTATTGAATTTTGTGGCTGATAACTTGTCAATACAGGTGATGCTTGTTATATACAGGTATGCTTGTAATACAGCTATGATGTGAAACACGTGTAGTTATTGGATGAGTCAGCTAACAGGTGTCACACCGGTTGTTCTTAGCAGAAGGTCAAACGTCCCCGAGCAGTGGTGTTGTACAGCACCAGACAGGAACAGGCCCGGTGTCTATCGGAGCTCCCCAGTTCGCTGGCACCAACAGCGGCAGTGCCATGAACAGTGCTCGTAGTGGGGGCAGCAGTGCCATGATGGTGACCGTGACCGGGCAGTCCGGTCAACAGGGGCCTGTCCAGCCTCTGTCGCCCCCTCACGTAGGCCCCGGTCCTCCCCACACACCCTCTGCCAGCTCTGTGCAGCTGCAAGGCACTATGGGTAGGATGAGCCTAGGCTATGTCACTGCTTGTAGTTCTAGAGCCCTCTTGCTTGATATTAGCTGTGATAGGCTTAGCTGCTTCTGCCCCTGCATGACGTGCTTGCTGTTGGATTGCTTTGCTTTATGGTGCACGCTTTGCAGATAAAGCACCACCTGCTAGACATAACATCCTAGTCCTCTTCACATTTCATGGATACATTCTAAGGATTATTTCACCTCTTTTGAAGCTAATGCATATTTTTTAACAAAGAAAAGTTGATTGCATCGGGAATCATTTGAGGAGAATGCTTGGCTTGGTGATCTACATGCTAACATTTGTAACTTGTTTGTCACACTAATTCTTGAAAGTTACGTACTTCTAATCACTCGCTTTGTAAATTCACTTGGACATGGGCATTACTAAATTAATTATATCTATTGTTGGTTTTTATTTATAAAATAGCTATCCCTGTTTCTCTGTATTTAATGTGTATTATGACGAAGGATTGCCATGAATGAACATTGAGTTTCTTAGTAAGCTACTATCTCTGCGGAAACTGTCATTACAAGTTGTTCTAGGGCTGATGAAGAAGGGGCAATAGTGATAATGAGTTTGATGTCATTGCTGGCTGAACAAAAGAGTAATTCATAATTTTTTTCTCCAATTCTACCTGGGCTGCAAAAGGTGAGAGGATTGGCAGAAACAAAACCTTTGATCAAACATCTTTTTACAATTTCAGTCTCACTGCCGTTGGCCAAATAACCCAACTCTTGTGATTTGTCATTATTAGCATTCTGTTTTGTTTTGACGATGGTATCTGTACCTGTTCAAATTCTACCTACAGCCAGGTGTTGGACTTGATTCTGGTCATAGTGAGAGCTCATATGCTTATATACATCTCCATTGGAAGAAATAGCTTCTTTGTTCAAGATGTCTGTTCTTTATTTTCCCTGCTTGAAGTGATGTGTAGTGTAGTGCTGTAGAGAGTAATTAGCCCTATTGATTTGGGTGTGCTTCTCATTGTATCGTTACCGTGGTTACGCTTTTATGAATACATGCCTCTAGTCAACAGGTTCTTGCCAGCTGGTGGTAAGTCGGAGGTGAGTGTTTCATAACCTATCTGCCTTGTTTCAGCCTCTGGGCCATCTCTACCTCTAGGGCTTCATGGCCCAGGCCCGGGATTACCCACTAATGGCTTTGGCCCTCGCAGTGGCCTCATTTCACCCAGTGGGCCAGGCCCTGGGAGTCACCGGGGGGTACCTGACCCTGTGGTGGTCAGACCCTCACCCCACTCACAGCCTCACAGTCTACCCTCGTTTGCTACGAGAAGTAAGTTGTCTTTGCGGTTTGGTTATGCCCTCCAGTGTAGGTCTAGGGGGCGTGGCTAGGCCCGGTGAGAGAAGGGTATGTCTTGCATGTCGTTTTGTGGCCTCTGTGTTGTTGTGGTGATGTAGCTGTCCTGTGGTCGCCTTATTAATCTTGATTTCCTCAAATTCTATTTGCAGCATATATAGAGGCTTCTGTGTAAATGTTATTAACACAGTATTGGTACTTGCCCTGCCAAGATTTGACTTTAATGTAATATTAAGGATTATATAATGATTGAATAGCTCAATTTCCAAGCCATAGCCATCAATAGGATAATATTTACTCTTTCAACAGAGTTTAGCCATCAATCATATAAAAATTTACTCATTCAACAGAGTTTGGAATATTCCTTGAGCCACTTGATATTTGACCATCTGTCTGACACGTTGTTGATACTGGGCCAGTCCCTGCTCTGTATTGTTGATACTGGTCCAGTCCCTGCTCTGTATTGTTGATACTGGGCCATTCCCTGCTCTGTATTGTTATGATTGATTAAGCTAACTCTTTGCCTTCTGAACTCTTCTTTACATGCAGTTTCCAGCTGACCTCCGTGATATTCATATATAAAACATTTGTAGAAACCCTTGTCTTGTTGAGGAACTATTGATGAGGCCCCGAGTTAATAAGAACACTGTAATCGTAGACATCTATGATGCTGGTGGTGATCCAGCTATTTCCGTTTGAGATCATGATTTGGTGAAATTCTTCCATGTAAGATATAGGGACATTTGTTGGTCGAGTTTCCATGGTATCAGTATGAAAATGGTTAAATTTTACCTGTTTCTTTTACACCACACCTTAATATCCCCATGGGTCAGTGAAGATTCTAGCATCACTGACAGCAGGGCAGATGCTAATTTAAGGTCATGATTTTTATACTAAAGACGACTCAAAACATGTGACCATAGTTATTGCCTCTGTATATCATGAGCCCATACCAAAACCCTTTTGAGAGGTGAACTTCAAACATATAGTTGAAGTCGTTCTTCAGTTTTACGGGAAACATGTTATGGTCAATGGAAGAGGGGTCTGTGTAACCACCCACTGTCATGGTAGCACAGTTGACGGCCAAGCTGTTAGAATTTTCCTGGCCTTTTGGTGCAAAAAGAGTAATGAGAGTAAGGCCAGCGAGCACTAATCCTGGTCACCTGGGGTCATCCATCAACGTTAGCAGTTCTGGTTCGCTGTTCAGCATGTCTGGTGAACTTACTTGATTGTTCTGTTGATGTGTTTCAGATAATACAACGACATGGTCTGGCAGCAATACAGCAACGTACACTGGCCAAATGTCCGACAGCAACTACTGTAAGTCTCCTTGCCTTCCCAATGCAAATTCTTAAATCATGGTCCATTTTGTCTATGACAGAGGTTTGCATGTTGATGAAGTGTGGTGAGGGTATATACAGACATAAAGCCCCCCCACCCCTTGCTGACTCATGCTCTGTGCCAATACTGGTTCAATATTACTTTACTAACCCATCATTAAACAAAACAGCAATTACTACTGGTAATCATGTTGAGTCTGTTTACATGGGACCATTCTGGCTTGGTTTGTGATCAGACCAGTCTGGCTTGCTTTGTGATCAGACCATTCTGGCTTGTTTTGTGATAAGACCATTCTGGTGTGGTTTGTGATCAGACCATTCTGGCTTGGTTTGTGATCAGACCATTCTGGCTTGGTTTGTGATCAGACCATTCTGGCTTGGTTTGTGATCAGACCATTCCGGCTTGTTTTGTGATCAGACCATTCTGGTGTGGTTTTTGATCAGACCATTCTGGCTTGGTTTGTGATCAGACCATTCTGGCTTGGTTTGTGATCAGACCATTCTGGCTTGGTTTGTGATCAGACCATTCTGATGAACTCCAACAATGGCTCTGGGATTATATTGTCACCATGTCATTTGGATCACTCGGCCAAACCCTGTGGTAAAAAGTACAACAGCAACAATCTGGGCAGTATGGAAACCATGCAGTTATTGACTTTTGAGATAGGTCACCTTTTCTTGATGAATGAATTACCAGCAAGTATCCCCATAAAACCACCTGCCCCAATGGATTCTAATAGCTGACCAGTACAGGAAGCTTGTCAATGCTTAGTCCTGCTAAGGTATTGTCATAATTACTGTGACAATTACAGTCTGGGATTCAAGTGACAACCAATAATTGATTGGATGTCAACAATGTATAATGCAGATGATCGTATCATTGCTACTGAGAGCAATACCTAAATTGCACTGTTGAACTATACATCATATTTTGTCGTAGGGAACAATACGAATGTGCAGCCAGAGATGAACCTTCAGCCAGTATCCAGCCTCGCTCGTAATTGGTTTTTATTCTTTTATTCCATTCTAAGCTTCAAATTATTTATAACTGAACCCTCCATAGAGCAATGCAATTTAGTTCGATTTCTTGTACAGGTCAATTTTGGGGGGAAATAGTTTTCTTTTATATATCTGCTAGTTTGTTTTGATTGCAGCTCCTGAGTTTTGGTGCACCATCGCATATTTTGAATTGGACCAGCAGGTGGGGGAGATTTTCAAGGTGCCATCCACCTGTGCTACCATGACAGTGGATGGCTACACGGACCCCTCCTCCATTGACCGTTTCTGCCTGGGTCAGCTCTCCAATGTACACCGCACTGAGGCAAGCGAAAAATCCAGGTAACCATTCATTTGATATTGCATTTTGTCTTCTGTTGATTGTGAAATATTTCCACCATTACTGAATTTAATTGGTCCTCTTGTAATTGGATGCAGGTTGCACATTGGTAAAGGCGTGTCTTTGGACTTGAGAGGGGAAGGCGATGTTTGGATCAGATGTCTGAGCGATCACTCCGTTTTTGTGCAAAGCTTCTACCTTGATCGGGAAGCTGGCAGGGCCCCTGGGGATGCAGTGCACAAAATCTACCCCAGTGCATACATTAAGGTGAATGTACAATTCATGGTTTTTAAGTCTCACATATTTTGAAATTAATGAGCATTTTCAAAAATATTACTACCTCCTGGTGACAGTTGTTGTAGGTGTTGCCGGTACGGATTGAATGGAGTTTAATGGTGTCCTGATTGGTTGTCACTCTCATTTGACCTCTAACCTTAATGTTCTACTCCGTGTCTCGAGCAGGTGTTTGATTTGCGCCAGTGTCACCGACAGATGCAGCAACAAGCAGCCGCAGCCCAAGCTGCAGCAGCTGCCCAGGCTGCAGCTGTGGCTGGTAACGTCCCTGGTCCTGCTAGTGTTGGTGGCATTGCTCCAGCCATAGGTAATCAGCATTGTCAAAGATCACCATAACCATATTACATGCATGAGTAGCCGTTAATTAGCATTTTTCATTATTTGCCACAAGTGCTTTTGTTTAATCATTTCCTACTCATTGAATGAGGATTCTAAAGGAATTGCTGAATTTATCTTGCATGCTCCCCTGTGCAGAGTCAAACCAACAGAGCAATGTAAAATGTCTAAGTATTGCTTGAATTGATGTGATTGCAGGCTTATCAGCTGCTGCTGGCGTAGGTGTAGATGATCTGAGACGCTTATGCATTCTTCGACTGAGCTTTGTCAAAGGATGGGGTCCAGATTACCCTCGCCACAACATCAAGGAGACGCCATGTTGGATCGAGATCCAGCTACACAGACCGCTACAGCTACTGGATGAAGTGCTACAAGCCATGCCACTCAGTGAACCTCGCCCACCGCGTCCCGCCACGGGTAACGGCCCTGGTGGAAGCTACCTCCTGCCCTGAACTCACACGTAGATGTGGACATCATCAACAAGGCTTCTCTGCCAGAACTGCGGGCACATTCAAATGTGAACCTTTGGTAGGAATCAGAATGTCTTCGCCATCCTTGTGTTGCAATGTTAATTAAGTGGTCAGATGACTAGTTGTGTGCTCCTGATATACGCAGCAACTCTTGTCCGACCATCCGGTCCAAAGAGGTTTGCTGGCCAGGAGGGCGTCTACTAGTGAATTAGTGTAAATACTGTCCTCATTCTCACCCACTTGGCTACAGGATTTATAGTAAACATGCTGATAACTTCATATTCACCTGGTCAGCATTTGTAGTGTAGTTATATTTGTTGCTGAGTGTAAGAACACCCCAAATAAGGCTGCCGTTATTCTTCACAGCACCCTGGCTGATATTGGGCTTGGTGATTGGTGTGAATAATGTTGGGTTGTGCATTAAAAACTACCCAAGATCTGTTTTCAATGGTTACATGTTTATGAGTATTCATTTCATCACAGCATTGTGTGAATTGTGTAGCTTTTGATAGCATTTCTATTTGTAACCTCTGAATATCAGGTCAGCTTTAGAACCCAACTGAGGGATCTCTCTTACTGGTAAGGATGTAATTACCTGAAAATATTACCTCAAACATGTCTATACTTGTGCCATTGTCAAATAATGTGACGCGCTTAAACTATATCCAAATGTATTTCTCGGTATAATGTTATAAATTTGTCCTACTGCTGTTTTAGAACGTGCGATGAAGATGCCGTGCAACTTCAGGTTATGATTTATGATATCTCCCTTCTGTGGGGAATTTGGTGGAAATATCAATAATGATTCAATTGGCAGGAATACCAATGTTGTGTATGGATAGTTTGTTTTAGAATGTAGGTGAAAACCACATGGAGAATGTAGCTTTGTGTTGTGTCATCAATCCAATTCATATTCTGTTGTTGTCAGTCGCAGGGAATGTTTCATGTTTCCTGGCAGGTTAATGTAGTCAGGTTCTGTTTGAGATTATTTTTGTACAGGTTGATAGAATACTCCTTCATGTTGTGTGTCAAGCTGTACCCTTGATGGATTCATCTGGACTATCAAGGGAGAAACTGGTTTTTAGAGTAGTTTATTGTGAATATTTCATGAGTTTGATAAAGAATGAAAATACAGACAAACCAGAATTGTTGTTTCCATTATTTGAAGAAATTAGGTTTTGCTAATATGACTTTGAGAGATTTATAGTCGCTATGAAAAATTCATATTCAAAAGCGACAACATTGACCCTGAGGTGAGCATGATGCCATTGTTGATGAGATTCCTGAAGGGAGTGAATTTTCTACGTTGACCCCTTCTGTAGCATGGAGCCCAAGGTTAGGTCAAAATACAGTCAGTGGGTAAAGATAACAGCAGATTGCTGCAGCCTGGAGTTGATTCCTGGTTACTTTCCAAATATGACTTCATGGCTTGCAAGTAATGTTTTGGACTTCTGACTAAGCCTTGGGTGTTGGCATCCTGCTTGAAGGAAAAACTGACAGCTAATAATCCTCATGCACCACTGTGATTCTAAAAAGACACAATGTTTTATTTAATTTATATATTATCTTACTGATCATCATGCTGGCTTACTTATGTGACATATTGTGCGAACAACAGAGTTTGGGGGACAATCTATGGCATAGCAAATTTATCAGATCAAATGCATGTACCAAAACTTGAATATGTATCAGCCATGGTATGACATGAAGTATGATTATTGGCAATAGTGTAGTAATCTGAGGGACGGGAGATATAAGTATGAAGAGGGGTGTGGGGGGTTGGGGGGGGGGAGGTTGGCTTCTCACACATTCACTTACAAGTTACCGAGGAGGCCTGCTACCTACCAATCTCTGCCAGTCCGTACTCCTATACAGTATTTAATGTTAATGTACCATCTCTAAACCTTCGCACAAATATTATTACAAAATAAATATTGCTTGTTATACAAACCAGGTGTCTTCTTTGGGGGCAACCCTCGAGTCGTTTACAATAATATATGCAGACCCACAATTAGGTTTTCAAGTATTGTTGAAGAATAATTCTTGATAAAATAGAAAAAATCAACCATTTCTGACATAGGGCAAGGCTCTCGCCCCTGGTGTATTGATGATTGGATGCCACTTTACAGTGTCAACATTGAAGATTGAGAATATAAGCTAGCACAACAGTTTGTTTGTCTACTCTGACACAGGCTGCAGAAAATTATTTTGTTCAAACATAGATTCAATGGATTGACAGGAACTATTTGTAGTAATTCAGAATAATTCAGATGTTCGTATCAATGATAGATCTTTCATAGCTTTCAAATTAACATCCTTCTGATCATGGGGTACTCCCAACTCCTTGTTCAGACTGAGCGGTGCTACTGTTGTCAGTCTTTTGAAAGGACCACTCTTGTACATGATTTACCGCCGTGGGTATTCGCTAGGTGTCGCAGTCAGCAACATAACAAAATAATCATCTGGTCATCAGATCATGTGCGTAGCGAGAATTTGACGACTTGTGAATATGAGAAAAGTCCTAAGATGGCAGAAGCCGTCAGGGTCAGAACAAAAACGAAAGTAAGGAAAATATATTCAAAACTGCTCTGTAAAGCACCGTCATTTTCTATGACAACTGACTTTGTTCCTAGGTTGAAAAGTTCCACTTCATGGTGTGACGCTAGTAGTGTGACGCAGAGCTTTCAATGTTTCATTAGCCCCGGTCTACTCGGACTAAGCTAAGCTTTCATTATAATGACATAAACCAGTTCTGCCATGAATACACCTGTAGAAAGAATTTTGCTGTCTTCCTTAACATATTTGTGATCATTCAATCCCAGATGATAAGCCAATTGAGCTTTTTGATCATAATTAAGATTGTGTGCAGTTAGGGGATCATCCAAAATTGTAACTGTCTCTGTTTGGACACCTATGTGACTGAAGGAGGGGGTTTCAATCTCTGCTGGCTCTTTAGTAACAGTGGTCTTGGTCCATTTTTTCGAAGCATCCTTTGCAAAATTTTGTTTGAGACTTCCGATGATGGGTAGTTGATGACTTTCCACTCATCTTCAGCAATGTTTCTTTCATTTACTTTGAGGCTTTTTGAAGTGGACCTCCATCTGCCAGCTCAACTGTCCAAAGTTTGTGCAAAGATTCACTCACACAACGCTTTTTAAAACACCCAGCTGTAATCAGGGACGAGTATGTTCCATATCTAACCTGTAAAAGCACAGTGCTATACGGGTATATTTACTTAGACTTCAAAACTTCTACTGCCTCAAGTGCTGTTGATAAATGGAGAGTTCCTCAGAAAAATCTTTGGGTTATTAAAATAACAAAGGGGGAAAGATTCAGGCAATATTTAAAAGGCCTTTTTGTATTGAATGCCATAACCATAACCATTTATTATATGTACTGTTCACATGTAATCAGAAGTTTTGAATAGCCTAACAGACCAACATGAGGTTTTATTACCTTATTACCAAGAGGAAGTGCAGCAGCATCTCCTGTACTTAGTTCACAAGAGCTAGTTTTGAATATAATATCTCTGCAATAAGCTGTTAGATATTTATTTAGTTTGATGAAGTTGTAGATAAAAACCTCATCTTTCAGATGACACCTGTCCTGATACAGTCAGCAGAGTCATGTAAAACTGCAGATGATCCCTGGGAAGATAGAACAGATATATATACAATTCTCGTGTAACAGTAGCTAGTTATAAATTTTGATATTTCTAAAACAGGTCAGTAGATTTTGATTTCAGTCAGTGTATTTATAGATTAAAACCTCACCTTTCAGTTAAAACCAGTCCAACTCTGTCAGATGACTTCTGAGTGTTCCATGGTTAAAACAATCGAGACCTTGATTTAACAGGAGCCAAATCGACACGAATAAAACTTAGGAACTTAGTTCCAAGCAACCTATTGTAAACAAAACCATGTGCTTTAGGCACTTTTGAAATGGTCCCTTGCTATTCAACCTCTAAACCAATCAGAAACGGGTTCACATATGTGTAAGTGTCCATTTTATAAAAGTGGGTATGATTTGCCAGTGGCACATGTTTACATTCTCGAAAATCACTTCAATCGAAGGGAATTCACTTTGTTCGGAGTGCATCACTTCAATCAAGGGTCGTCCCGTACCCTGATCATGTCCATATTGTTAGTCCAACATTTCATTGCAAGTGTTGTGGTGGGATGGGCAACTTCATTATGTATGTTCTTAGCTGTATAGCAACTTTGCCAAGCGGTGTCGCACAAGGTGAGAGGAAAAATCAGTGCAGCAAGAGGGTAAGCCCTGGTTGCATGGCTACAAGAGGGTTTATGATTCTTTTGACGTATGTAGAAAGATTTTCATTACGTGGCAAAGATCTTCATGAGTGGTTAATATTATTTATCCAACTAAATTACAATTGCCATGTATGTATTATAGAAATGTTTGTGAAATAAAAAAAAAACAAGGTATGTTAATTATCAATTATGTATTAAAAAGTCTGCACCTTACACTGAGTATTTAATACTTACAAACATTTATGAAATACCTGATAATCCATTGTTCTTTTTTATTCCAGTCAAAGAATAGAAAGGTAACTGTGACTTCAGAGGAGGACATTTTGAACCTTCCAGATGTACCAATATCAACTCCCAATGACATCACAGACATTGGTCCAAATGTTGAAAGCCCTTCCACAGAGGATATTGATAATGTGAGAACTCAAGTTGACAGTGGCAGTGACCTCCACATTGGTCATTCTCCTGATAACCGTAGTGTGGGCTGTGACCCACACCCCAATGTGGTAGAGAAAGGAGGCTGTGATGAGGGGCTTCCTTCAGAGGCTCACCTCAAATCATCTGTGATAAATGTACCTGATACAAATGAACCATCACCTGTGATAATCTCCTCGGAGCACGATGTAGTCGATGAACCTGACCAACCTGAGTCCGAGTCTCACGTGTGTCAACAATCTCCCACAGGACATGCTGATACAGCCGAGGCCGGAGTGCAGGAGGCTGATACAGCCGAGGCCGGAGTGCAGGAGGCTGATAAAGCGTCTTCAGGTGAATCTGTTACACCAAGTGATCAAGATGTCATTGTATCCTCTGCTCCACCACTGATCTCTGACCCCGATGAAACTACAGCTGTGTTAGAATCACCCATCACCCAGGCTGATACAGAACAACTGGCTGATTATATATCTAGGACAGAACCAACACAATCAGATGTCTCATCCATCGTTGTATCCTCTGCACCCCCATTGCCATCTGGTGTTGCGGAAGCAAACATCGCTCACCAATCACCCATACCAGACATACAAGGTAGTGAGTGTGACCTGCCAGTACCTCATGCCTCACTCTCAGGTACACTTCTCATGAAGTACCTCATCCAATGTTAACAGTTGCTTGATGTTAGTCAATACTGAGCTGCGATTAGAGTCAATGCATAGATAATGAGATGGACATTTATAACTTGATGGGAGTCCTTCCCCTGCACACTTTGGTGTGGATTTCTTATCAATTTTTATTCTGTACATCAACTCTATGGTTTCATTTGTTAGTGCTATAATTTCAGCTGTGCACCATGGAAGGTTGCGGGGAGGCCTGTATCCTAATTTACAAGAACTAGTTCTGCCATATACTAACACACCAGCTGTAAGAGAGAGGTCAAGGTCAGGGCAGTGTGAGGATGAATTGGCTCTGCCACTGCCTCTCACTGAGGAACAACTACGCTCCATCTATTTCAACCATCAGCTGGAACACCATGATGAATTTGTTGATCACTTTTTGAAGGTGCTTAATATACATCTTGCTGCAGAACTGCAATAAGTATTTGACCAAACATGTGTTCTGTTATCTTTTCTTTCCCTTAATGCCACTGTACTGTGTTAAATTTGGTTGATACTAAGCATATCATATTGATTTTTTAGTTTATATTAAAATGCCATCAATTTTATTGATAAAAATATGTTGGTGCTTTAAAATGCCTCTTGACCTCATGTTGTATAGTTGCTTATATACGAATGACGTGTTTACAGTCTATGAACCAGGACAGACATCCATTCTATGAGATCATGCTGAGTTATTATCGGGCATGTAATCACCTGGCTGGGGCCGAGCAAGACTTGGCCGTGCTTGAAAAAGATTACCTTCGCTACAAAGATCTAGTGTGGGAGATGAAGGAAGAAATAGCAGTTGTTCAGGTTTGTCTTTTTCATTTTTAAATCACTGTACTTTTTAAACCAAATTTGACCTTGAAGCTTAAACATCCCAATTGACCAAGTC
Organism: Urechis unicinctus; assembly: GCA_034190875.2. Taxonomy (NCBI): domain Eukaryota; kingdom Metazoa; phylum Annelida; class Polychaeta; order Xenopneusta; family Urechidae; genus Urechis; species Urechis unicinctus. The sequence continues at coordinate 1,268,018 of CM067350.1, forward strand.
ACCTGTTATTGTGTACTGCCTCATTATTTGTTTAGATTGGTATATGTGGTTATAGGGGCAGTGTGAAGATAAGAATAGGGTGAGTGCAGAACACAAGTTCACAATAGCCGTGTTTAATGAGGCTTCATGCCAGGATGTTTGCCGTGCTCTGAAGAACATTCGCTGTCAGATTCAAGACCACCTGTCGCTCTACGCTTATGAGGTCCAGCTTGCAAGGTGCTCGTAAATAAATGTTATGCTGTTATCATTCAGTTTGAGACATCTTCCATGTTGATTTCATGAATATTCTGAAAATAGCCAATCTGCATTTTTGATCTTGTGTCGTCTACTCTGTTACAGACAGCAGGTGGAGTCTTACCTTAATGACATGTTCCAGTCAAATCATGCCCTGCGTGATATCCCTAAAGCAGCACCAGTGTGTGGTAAGATTATTGACCAGCTTGTCTCCATCTGATTACAATGTTAACCCAAGAGACAAGTACACATTTCTTCCACTGTCCATGCCATCGAGGAGGCCACTTGATTTGCAGTTTTCCAGGGATTTCTTCACAAGGTGTCCTATAACATATTGCTCATTTTGGTTGTAATATGTTGTTATAAAGCCAAGTTAGCCCACCAGAGGGAGGCTGCAGTCACTAAACAAGTGGAAGTGCTCAAGATGTGTGTAGCCATCCTCTTCATGTTTCAACGCAAGCCTGCCAAAGATCACAGTTTTGTACAGGATACCCAGCAATGGTTGACCATGTTGGTATGGCTGCTTGTGCTTCACACGTTTAAACCATGTGTCAAGAGTTTGATGTGCATAGAATGCCTAATGATGCATGAAATACTGTTGACAGGTGGGTTGTTTGCTACGAGTTGCTACCCTTGAAGATCACCTCTTCATTATTCACCATTTGATGAGGTGCCCCCCTGGCGTTGGGTCGTGGGGAGCCTGCTTTGTCCAAGTCCTTACCCCCAGTGGAAACTCCGGTGAAACGTGCTGGGATAGCCCACTAGTGGACTCACTCGTCACTTTACTGGCAGCCATACTGAATCCTGTCAAGTCCGTTTGCTTCTATCTTCGCCATCTCTAATGTATAAGAAAGAGACGGGATGAAATTCTCTCGATAAATTATGTATTTGAATGTTGAAGGAGTCGCGAAGAAGTCTTGTATCAGATGAAGGTGGCCTTGACACCTCCTGCAGACACCCAGACTACTAACCCCTGGATATTTGTTGACCTTGATGGAGAAGAGGTCAGATTTGTACAATATCTAACGATATATATATATATATATAAATACACATACACACCTAACGCACACATGTACATGTCCATATGCATTTGTATATGGGTCATGTGAGGGTTCAGTTGTTCATCTGTTTTTCACTGATAACTAAGATAGCCATATTAAGTATTGTGTTTATGTATTGATCCATATGTTTTCACGTTATTAGGATGAGCTGGGAGAGAACTTTTGGTGGCGTTTGAATGAGAATGATGTAGTAGCCCTGTTGGGCCAGCTTCCTCTACACATGGGCTTTGGTCACATATTTAATGTGCCTTCCATTGATGGTAAGGGTCCCTGGTCGCAGCTGCTAACGACTGCCAGTCCTCTTTTATATTTGTCTTTAGCAATGCATTTTTGGTGATTTTGTGCAATTGTTATTGTGTTTTCATTTGGACTAGTTGGTAAAATAATGTTTGTTTACAAGAATATTCCAATGACACACGGTCTGGTCGATTGACCACAGATGCACAATTGCATTATTTTCTGCTATTATCACTCAAACAGTGCCAGTTTTCAGCATTGGATGTCAAGTAGTGTCTATTGTATATCATGTTTGGTTCATATATCATGTCCCTTCAAAATAAGCATCTAGACTTACAAAGGCCTTTAGCTTACAGCGTGGTTGGGAACTGGTCAGTGAAGTTTATATTCACTAAATTCTGAAGATATTGTAATATATATTTACTGATGTGTTTTAGTGACAACTGAGAATTATGACTCAAGTACTGTGTACAGTGAAGCGGGGTTCTATAAAGTCATAGCTTATGGCACGTGCCTGCTGAAGCTACTGGGCAACGGTTTAAAGACATTCTCACTTGTGAGATATCGCCAGCTCAATAAACGCATTGCTGGCTTAATAAGGTAGTTGAATATTCATTGTATGAACAACAAAATGATTCAGTGACTGTAATAGTATGATTTAATTGAATGTTAGCATAAAATAAAACCCAGATATCGACCAAATGAATCCTTCAGTGACATATCTCAACATTTTATTCGATCAATTGTGTAAAATTTGTTGTTGTTGTTAATTTGAGGGAAAGAGAATTGTTGTTTTGCAGACACACTGTAAGGTATATTACAGATTACTGGGAGACCTTTCAGGAACACAACACATGCCTTAACCAGGAAACACAACAGAAGCTGTCTGTCGAGTTGGATCAATTTGTGTTCCGAGCAACAAAATATATACTCGCTGCTCAGAGGTGTGTATTTCATCACAAGTTTTGTTGATTTCCATTCTGGAGAAAGATGTTGCATATCAATTTATAATAGATCTGAGTTATCAATTATTTTTATGATTAACAGATCTGAACTTATATAAAGATGTATGTTTATAACTGGAGTAGCATTTCATAAAATCGGACTAGATACTTGGATGTATCCTTCAATCAGTCGTCTTGTGATTCCAGGCTTGGTTCCTGGCAGTTCCTCACGGACATGCCATTTAACTGCCTGTCTCATACCATGATGTGGAAACTCCTCCTCCTCATGCACCAAGGAAGCAGTTGTCATGACAACAGTGACGTTTCTCAACCTCTGGTAGCAGATGGAAGCAGGCCATATACATTTGTAGGGCTAGACCAGAGACCAAGTCCTGTTCAGTACAAGGCATTGATTCAAGGTACCTGCTTTTTGGGGGCATATATGGATGTGAATTTCAATAAATAATTTGTTCATATGATGAGCTGACAACTAAAGGCTTTGAATTCACCTCCAGGAATGGTTGATCATGTGTTTATCTCTATAATCTTAGAAACTGGAAGTAGTCTTGGATGGAGTTACTTGCATGTTGATGTTTGTCAGATGAAGGCAGTCAGGCCTGGTTTGAGACACAGCTCACTGCCATGCCCACAAATGAAGCCACATTCCTTCTCACCACGTTTGCCAATATGGCCAAATCTCGACCCGATTCCAACCACGACTTGATTGAAACTATCACTCGGGAAATCTTTGAGGTAAAACAAACTAATTGAAACCTATGCATTGGTCATTGATAAATGCTATTGATCTCCTGTGTAGACCAATATGTGAGTGTGCATTGATGTGATATTTGTTACAGATTGCCTATTTATGGAGCCACACGAGGGAGCTGTGTTCCAAGCCCGGTCGACAGCTCTTGGCCTCCATAATGACAAGTCACCCGTGGATTATGTCCCTGCTGCTGGAAGCCGTCAACCAACAGATGCATAAGATTGGAAAGGTACACGATTCACAAGCTACCATACCTAAGGTGGCCACCACAGACAGTGTGTTCTGAGATGTAACCGAGGCATATTTGGTAGTAGTAAAAGTGTTCTTGAATATATGGGGCACCATATATATAGTGTTGGCGTGCCGTTAAAGCTGATACTTACCTTACCTAAGTGGTTTCAGACAGCAATTACCTTATTTGTTGAAAGGGATTTTAGAACCCAATTGACATTTAATTTTGGATTGAATGTATGTGTTCTACAGGTATCTGTTTACCTATTCAAAGAGCTTCCCATCCACCTGTGTCAACTTGTTTCTGCTGACTTAGCACTCTTGAGAGAGTGGCTCTTGGAATTCCCATTAGCATCACCTCATTGTCATCTGGCCAGGGTGGTTCTGCAGAAAATGGCCTGGAACCATTGTCAGGTAACAGCAACTAATGCGCTTGATTCTGTCAGGTAACAGCAACTAATGCACTTGATTCTGTCAGGTAACAGCAACTAATGCACTTGATTCTGTCAGGTAACAGCAACTAATGCACTTGATTCTGTCAGGTAACGGCAACTAATCCACTTGATTCTGTCAGGTAATGGCAACTAATGTGCTTGATTCTGTCAGGTAACAGCAACTAATGCACTTGATTCTGTCAGGTAATGGCAACTAATGCGCTTGATTCTGTCAGGTAACAGCAACTAATGCACTTGATTCTGTCAGGTAACGGCAACTAATGCGCTTGATTCTGTCAGGTTACAGCAACTAATGTGCTTGATTCTGTCAGGTAATGGCAACTAATGCGCTTGATTCTGTCAGGTAACAGCAACTAATGCGCTTGATTCTGTCAGGTAATGGCAGCTGTGTATTGTATAGAAATAGCTATACTGTGTATACCTATTTCTATTTCCACTTTTACTAAATCCTACCATAAGAAGAGACTAACAGATTGAATAATTTCAACAATTTAAGAGGTTTTAGATAAAAGAAAATTACATGTTTATTTTTCTTCAGGGTTCCCATCTTTTCCTTGAAGCTGATGTCCACAGGAAAGTCGCCGTTCTAGTTATGGAAGCCTACAGCAAGCATTTACATGGAAAAGTTATTGCTGGAATCTTTACAGATGGTTTAGAACAGGTAGTCTTCATTGTATGATGAAAAATGGCTTGCCAGATAGATTTTAACAGAGAATTTGTGAGATCCCCCAAAGAAATATTTGTCTCACTAATGTTGCATTGGGTGGAACTTGTTATTGTACTGCGAGCGTTGAGTCTAATAAGCTGGTGGTGTGGCTGGTCAGGTGAGCGAGTTGAGTGAGGAGCAGCAGCTGGCCGTGTGGGCGTGGCGTCTGTGTCTCCGCCTCCGTCTCCATGCTCACAGCCACCCACTTCTCGCCAACCAACCCCCCGCTGATATTGACGGCAACCCAGACCTGCTGCCTGTGGTACAGGGGCTCCGTGACAACTACGCTCTGGCTGCCTATCTGGCGCTTGTAATGGGAAAGACGGGTCATGAGTGGGTTTACTTATGATACTGAATTCCCACTTCCATTTCATCATTTGATATCAAGCTTTTGCAACTTTGGCATATGTTATTTGTTTGCTAACGGCAATACCATTGATTGGTTTTCAGAATAAAGATCTTCCCTTTTCTTGATGATTTCAATCTACTCGTGTACATTTTGTTGTGACCTGGTGATGAGTGAGAATGTTTTGGTTGCAGTACGGTTGCTTTGTGTGCTGATGGTGTGAAGATGCTACTTGAGTTGGCTGACAAGTCCCACTACATTCCCCTCCTGCAGGTCCTCCTCTTCACATTGCCGCTATTCTACCACAACCCACAAGTACTTGTCACTCACAAAACGTAAGAGTCTCTGATCAAAATCATGTCTAGGTTTTAACAACCTAGCATTTGTTTACTATGGATCTGGTCTTGTTGTATTTGTCAACAGGCAGTCTCTGGGCTTTGACAGTACAACATTGTTGTCTCAGATGGGCAAAGATAAATGGATATATATTTGGCTTAACTATCAGAAATAGGGTTGTGGTTGTCCTCAGTTTGGTGTAAAAAGCTATCAACTTTTCAGAAAGACTAATGATAGTGTAAAAATTCCATTATGATAGCACAACCCTCTCCCCCCCCCCTAACAACTACAACAAATTATTATTAATGCATATATGATGGTTTCAGTTTCCAGGACCTGTTGCAGAACCTTATGGCAGTAGATTCACAGAGGAAGGGTTACTTTTCATGGGAGTTCCCTGGTCCAATCACACACCTAGTTGCTGCAATGGTGCAGGTATGACTTGTATTTCATTGACAAGTCAGAGTTATGCTATTAGTACAATTTGCTCACTGCTATCATATATTCCACTGTGTTTTGGGTTAAGCATCTTATTGTGTTGATATGTGTGTTTGGATTGACAGAGTTGTATTGCTGATGCTCATGGCATTGCCATTCTCTTCTGGCTTGAGATTTTAACATCATTGCCAAACTGGATCAGAGACAGGTAGTGCTCACATTCCTTGGAAGAATGCATTTATATACTGCATATATCGAGCCCAAATTGACAATCTTGATTTTATCGTAATATATAAATATATATATATATATATATATATATATATATATATATATATATATATATATATATATATATATATATATATATATATATATATATATATATATATATATATATATATAGATATATCTATATATATATATATGATGATATATATCTCTCTATATGATATATATATGTGTGTGTGTGTATATATATATATATATATATATATATATATATATATATATATATATATATATATATCATATACATATATATGCATATATATACGTGTATGTATTCGTGTGTTCACCACTCCCCCCTGAAGGTGGTGTTATGAATGATAGGTTTTATTGCAGCCTTTCTCCTCTGTTTTCCAGGAATGATTTTGTACATCATTGATAGCTTGGTTCAAGCAGCATATCTTGATCAGGATACCTTTGGGGCAGTTGGGAAATTCTTTATGAATTTGCACGAGGTAACTCTGTTCTTTCCATGGCTTGCACAGTTTGTCTCTCAAACATAACGCAGTTGTGACAAACATCAAGAAGATTGATGAAATGGTCCTGTCGTATTGTATGACGTGTGTGTTTGAGCCAGACTATGCTAGGTGAGACCAAAGACAAAGGTGTGATCTCGGCCCTCTTCTCCTGGCTGGCATCCTCTGCCTTCCCCTCCCTCACGCCAGCCCAGTCATCTCCAGAGACACCCTGGTTTGCCTATATTGTGCTACAGACAGAAACTCAATGGCAGGCGCAGAGAGGGGTTTGGATTGGTCTCCAGCGAGCTCTGCTCGATGACCCCAACCCCAACATGGACTACATTCTCAAGGTCACAAACCGCTATAGATATGAATATTGTGACTGCCATTGATATCATATCTAAAAAAAGACAAAGTCCTCGGTACACGCAGACTGTCAATTCTGCTGAACAACCATCTATTTTAGTTCACAATTAGCCTATGGTATGTTTTCAAAGGCAAGACTTTTGATTTTATGTCCGTGCAGAAAATACTGATGGGTTTGAAGTTAGACCCCTTGCTGAGCCCACAGCGTCTTGCTATATATCGCTGGGCGTACCAGGCTCTGGATACAAACTTCACACATCCTCTTTTGCCGCTCATCTGGCAGCAGTTCTTCGTGCAATATCTTGGCAGGTGTACCCCAGAACCAGGGTTTGTCATGACATTTCAACCTTTAGTTTTTCTTTATTTCCTAAAATAGTTTTTCTGCAATATGTCATGACCCATTCTGTAATCGCTTTCTTTACCAATTATGTGTTGCAATTACTGAGGAACTATTCAACTATTGGTTTCTTTTTCAGATTGCCACAAAGGGGAAGTGTTGGAGAGAAGTTCTTTCAATCAACCGCTAATGTGACCCTGTTGAAGCGTCTGAAGAAACGCCTAGAGGAGACAGCTGCCCACTTCCATCAGCTGGCTGTGGCTCCACCTGCTGGGGGCTCTGATGGGGGGTTAGACAGCAGCCAAGAAAGCGGAGCATTGGATGACAAAGACGCAGCTACACACGCACAAAGAGCTGGTCATTATCGCAGCATGGTTGGGTCGGTTCTTATTTAAACTACCCCTGTTCAATAACTTGACAATTGTATAGAGCTTAAGTAACAGTTGATATGCTATTTTAGTATTGCATGGTGGGGTTATTTGATGAATTGAAAAAAACCATAGCATTTCTCATGGATTATATATTTCAATCTTGCTGTGATGATTTACAATAACTACTGTTGGTGGTTGTAGGTTTTATCAGACGCTTTTGTTTTGGCTGGACGAGCCCCGGCTTCACGAGGCTAACTTGTATCTACCCGCGTTACCAGCGCAGTACGATCCACAGAGACTTGTCACTGTCTTCCATGTGGATTTCGTCAGTTTTTGACAGTGATGTTAATTTCTAGGCCATTTTTGTAAGAATTCCAATGTTTTGATTCCCTGATGTCATTTGAATGGGCAGCTCATTGAATTGAAATACATGGGGTTTTATTAAGTTGTTTTGTTTTGGTATGAATGTCCAGAATCTGAATGATACCCTATGATTTTAATTAACGTGTTCGAATATAACTGTCTTGACTTGATATGTTCTTCATTTCTAATGGTCGTCTCGTATCCATCATGTGACTTGTGCAGACTCCATGGGTGGATTTGGTGAACACGGAGACTATTAAAGAGGAAGTGAAAAAGTGGAGGGCTGATTGGTGTCGTACACAAGCATTTGAAATATCTGATGCTTCGAGGAGTGCTCCCCTGGGGGACGAGGACAATATGACAGGTCTGTGTTCCAACTTGGGGGGGAGGGGGGAATACAAATGCAATCAATTAAAGTGAGGTTACAAGTGTTGTTGTATGAGGCGGTGGTGATGTTGATGCTCAATAATGGTTGCAGCAACAGAACGGATCATCTTACGCATCAACAGACAGCATGCCCCTCTGGCCCCGCCTCCTGTGGACCGGCCCAACCCTTCTCTCCCACCCATCGACGAATCCCTGCTCACTCGCCAACAAACACTCATACACTCCCTGCGCTCAGATTTCAATGCGCTCGTCGATTACGCCAAGTAGGAAATTGATCTCTCTGCTTCGATCGTCTGTTGCTGAAGATGAAGCAAGGTGGTGTGTGTGTATTTTTTAACATTTCTTGATCGTTCTGCAGACTGTACAGTATGCGGGTTTCCGCTCATGTGGCTCTAGACATGAGCTATCTAGAGCTCTTCCCAGATCTCTACACCAATGAAATGACTGAGGTATGTCATCTGTTAAAGTGCCATTTCCTAATAACATTTGTAATGCAGGTAATTCATTCAATCTGTTGTTCCTTCACAGATCTACAGAATGGTCTTGGTGTAGGGCTACGTGTAGTGGGTTTGGTATATGATGTGAATTTCTTGTCTTTTTGATGTTGGCCTTCGTGTGACTCTACAGAGTGTGCTCACAGCCCAGTGCAAGAGCACCTTCAGTCTGACACACAAATGCAAGGGGGCTGCAGTCATCCATGCAAGGGTATGTACTTACTACTAACCCTCTACTTTACCCCAGAGAAGAAACTATATCTTAATCAGTTAAAAGCCTTATGCAGCTCAATGGCCACATACAGTAAGGATTGACAACACTTGAAACTCCTATGTTTTGGGGAAGCTCTGATGGTGTATGCTCTCACATTTGTCTTGTCACAACTTGTTGTACACTCTCTGTATGTTTGTATCACCCAGCACCAAGAAAGGAAACGTAACGACGTGGTGAACAGGAAAATGGATGAGAATCGTGCAGAGTACAAACAGCTCAAGATTGAATGCTGTCTGCCTCCCTCGCAGTCTGTATGCGCCGGGGCTGTACAAGTGGAAAACACAATCACGTCAGTATAAATGGCCTTACTCTTCCATAGTTTGATACGCGTGCTTGGTAGAATACAACACAAAATTATATTCTTATAGATGAGTCAGTTGTGTAGGTATAAGTTGATAACATCCTGAGGTTGTGTCTATCCACTCATTAAGTAAGGTCTACTTCTATCTCACCTGTTACCTGTAGCACTCTCATCAATCAGATGAAGGCCTGCGGTGACCCGGTCAAGAAGGCCGCCATACGGGAAGTAGGAACGGCTCTCTTCTACCATGTGGCTACATTTGTCTCAGAAGACACCAAGTATTACCCCCCAACAAGACAGTTCTTTGCTTTTTGCATTGAGATTTTGGGACAGGTGATGAGTGATGATGTCATAAAGCGATCATTGGGATCCAGGAATATATGTTCTAAATATAAAGCTGTAGCTTCCATATCTCATTGAATCCAAGGTACATATTGCTTTAAAGCTATGTTGGCTGCTTTGTTATGTGGGCTTATGGTGTTTGCCAATGTGATTGTGTTTAGGAGTTTATCCGCAACAACCCCACACAAGCTCAGCCCTTGTTACAGGCCATATTACAGATGCCTGATCTCACCGGCCTCCTGTCGCCTAACTTCAGCCCCAATGCTAATGCTGAGTTGTTTGTCAGCATGTATGAAGATATGATAGATGTACCGCAGCAGCAGGGGGCAGATGTAGCATTCACTCTGCTAACCAAGGTCAATCTCATCACAATATACTATACAACATACCTCAGGCCTGTTGAAGCACTAAATACACATATTTTATCTACTTATTTTGATATCTCTGACCTCTGAACTTGTCTTGATTGGTTTCCACTTCTGGTTAAATGGGCATGTTTGCCATATAATAGTCTCACCACTTGTTTGGCTCCGGTTGTTCCAGTTTGACGTCCATGGCTGGTTGTCCAAAAGCAACCCTAGTTTGACTCGGTGTTCAGCTCTTATTGAGGTCTTGGGCAAGGCCCTGTATAAGTGCGGCAAGGAACCCCCAGACGAACTCACTCTAGTGTTTCAGGTAATTTGTTAGTGTCATCTCTTGTTCGATTCTCTCTCTACAACAATGAAATGCATTTACATGGTCATTTTCCTTTCTAATATTCTAGGTTTATCGCCGCCATTTACAACATCTTGTCCAGCATAAGTTCCCAGATCACTTTGGAGAAGTTCTCAAGCTAATTATGAGGGGTATGTGATGTTATTGATATTGACATTAGGCAAGAATGAGACACATTTAACTGACTAACAGAGCTCTTAAGTAGCTTTTCATCAATTATGACATTTTATTTGGTATCTTCTATAAATCTGGTAGCATTTATTTAGCCTACTATGCAAGTTAAATCTTGTGAAAACAACATAAAGTGGATTCCGTTTGACGGCGTGTTTTATAATAACAATTCTCTACCCCACTTTTTCCTACCCATTTTGCGATACAGGTTGTGAGCAGAGCTGCATCAGCTCCCTCGTGCTTGACGATTTCCTCTCTTGCCTTGGGGTTCGAGAGGGTTCCACTGGCAAATTTGAGATCGGTGATAAAAAATTCACACAGATCCAAGCACAACTGACTCACTCCAAAGTAAGTACTCCGTTCAAATGCCCCCATTACTTAGCGGTATGGCAAGTTTAAGATGAAATGGATAGGGAATCAAATGATGCTCTTGTTATAACTGGTTATTCAATTTTTTTATTCAATCAATTTATTCCAGTTGACGGAAACTATAGATTGGTTGGCCACATATTTCATGCGATTGAGGTTAGAAACATCGGAGGCAGCTGGTTTTGGTCTCTATCCTAAATGGAAGTCCTATGTTGATGGATTGGGACCATTCTTTGGGTTTCTGGTAAACAATAGTGTCACCACAAAGGTTGCCATAGTGAAGACCAAGAGCAGGGATGCTGAGCAAGGTAGGCTTGATGCAAATGGTTACAGAATGTCAAATCTAGTCTTGCCGACTTGTCTCACTCATAGAAGTTTGGGTGTATTTATCAATTTCAGGAGTCAAATGGTGTGTGATTTGTGTGAAATCACAGTGGGTGTAAGATGGAATGTTTTGAATCAGAAAGAAGTTCCACAAGGACTGTGGGATTGTAAAATATGATTAGCCAGTGTTAATTTGAACTTCTTGTGACTTTCTGGATGATTGGTTTGTTGTGGTTATGTTGTGTCATTGTATTGTTGGATTCTCAGCTATCCATGACCTGTGGGATGAGCAGCTGAGGCTGTTTGCCCCTTGGATACATCCCATCGAATACAATGGCCACCTAATCTCTCCGTGTATCCTGAGTGACATTGACTCGGCAGCAGCCATGATGACACCATGGTTACAAGCGGTCCAACACACACAACTTTCATTTGAAGGTAAGATTAACAATGTCTAGCATTGCAACATTTATCAATGTCACAAATCATCACCTTTTATAACTAACTTACATGTACAAATTATCACCTTTTATAACTAACTTGCATGTACAAATTATCACCTTTTATAACTAACATGCATGTACAAATTATCACCTTTTTATAAGTAACTTGCATGTACAAATTATCACCTTTTATAACTAAAGTGCATATACAAATTATCACCTTTTATAACTAACTTGCATGTACAAATTATCACCTTTTATAACTAACTTGCATATACAAATTATCACCTTTTATAACTAACTTGCATGTACAAATTATCACCTTTTATAACTAAAGTGCATATACAAATTATCACCTTTTATAACTAAAGTGCATATACAAATTATCACCTTTTATAACTAAAGTGCGTATACAAATTATCACCTTTTATAACTAACGTGCATATATAAATCACCACCTTCTATAACTAAAGTGTATGAACAAATTATCACCTTTTATAACTAAATTGCATGTACCAATAATTAACATGCATGTACAAATCACCATCTTTTATAACTAGCAGTCACATGATTAAAATATGATAGATGAACAGATGTTATTGTTACACCATTTCTATCTGATGCATTTGTTTTGGTTTTCAACAGATATTGTTTCACCATTTTCCCAGAGCATCTTAAGTTTACTTTGGCCATTTTATGTGAATCATCTCATATACAAGAACATTCCTGACCACATCCTGACAATGTACCACACCGCTCTCAGTCAAATGCCCTGGCATAAATTCATACCAAACATGGCCAATATTGAACTCATGATTAAGGTGCGTCATTCCTGTTTCCTGATCCTGTTGTGTTTGGTATCTTAAATCATTTGTTAATCATCAAAATGAAATAAAATGCAAGTTGCATTGTGTTCCGGCTTGTGTTAATTATGTTTAGATTCGTGTCGGGGACTTCCCTGAGAGCTGCTGTACCTTCCTGGGGGAGTTTGTAACAGTGCTCCATTGGCCCTACATTGTACAACACTATTCCACGAGTGAGATTTCTGACATTGTATGCAAATTGCATGCCTTGTTGTTCAATCTTCTGGTACAGTTATCAACACAGCAGCATACTGTGGAGGTGAGTCATATTGAGTATGTCGAGGAAGTGCTGTTACTTTATCCTTCTATACATAATATCAACATGTTTTGTTAACTGCAATGACCGGTCATCTAGTCAATTTATACCTATGGACAGGTGTTATACTATTGAACTACTATATTGTATACCTGTTTATGAAAATCCAGTGGATTATAATTGTGCTGTTTGTTCAGAAAACATCCCTACCACAGCTAATTGTTGCCGCAGAGTCGTTCAATTGGAATTACCTGGATTCCTCCAACTATGACAAAGCTGTCTCATGGTTTGTGGACCACTGTGAACCAACCAGTGTCCTGTTAGATGCTACTCAACCTATGGCAAGGATACTCAGGTACCTATCTCAACACTAATATATGTATAAAGTTGTTATTGTTAGTTGGTATATTACTGCAAGTGTGGACTGGAGGTTGAATTAACTAGGCAGATGTGCTCCTGGCAGTTTGTTCAAGGCAGCTGCTGGCATGGTCGTCCTGCCAAATGCAGTCTTTCACCCTGAGACACCACGTAAACGCTGCTCGTATGTAAGATGTTTGGTCAATATGATTGGCAAGTGCTCCCATTTGAAAACAGTCAACACAGAAGACTTCCGTGGTGTTGTTACAAGCCTAATTAATGCCATCGAGGCAACCGCTGGTTCTGGTAGGTAACTCATGTATTGGTCACTGATACTATTATGGTGAAAAAATTGCCATTTCTTGTGGCTCTTTGGAAAATGTCATCATGTCCAAAGACAATTTTAGTTACAAATACAGTCAGTCCTGCTTATGATGCCATTGTTGGGGGCCATAAAAAGTCATCTGGCAAAGAGCAGGGTGTGCTTAATCGTATGACATCTGAACCTTGAAACAAAGTGGTGAAATGTCTCATTGCATTCCTGACTTGTTGTAATTTGTGTTTGATCAGGGCGTGTCAAATCTGAGTTTCACTGTTATTTGAAAAATTACTTACATAATTTATGTTTAGTGTTAATAGAGAAAAGTACAAAATGTGAAATTCATTGTGTGATTGCCAGTACACAATGCATGCCAGCAGAAGGTGGAGGCTCTGTCTCTCTGCCAGGAGGTCCTCTCCTTCCTCAACACCTGTAACCCTCAGGGAGGCAGCAGCCAGGTGATCTTGACCAGTATCCTTGATTGGCTTGGGTCGTCACCCTCTACACTGCTCCTCCTGCCTCTGCTGACAGCGGCCTGTCGAGGTCTCGTCTCTCACGCCCACATGGCCCTTGTCATTGAGGCCTGCATCGAGTCCCACTTCTCGCTTCACGGTAATCCAATACCAAAATATCGAATGAAGAAATACATGGTCATTAAAGAGGCATTTGTCTGCCACTTTGTGCAATTAAATATTTTGTTCGTTTTTTTTATAACAGCCTCCTAATTTTGTTTGCAAAAACATATAAATAGCCCCCTGGACCAGTGTCACTAACCCTGCCCAACTCCTCTGTTTCCTGGTCCTATCACTCCTTTGCCTTTTTCAGCTGTGGAAGTATTGAAGCGTCAACAGTATGCCACATTTGTTTTAAATTCTTAACCCATCAAAAATAAAAAAAATTGACTGGGTAAAGACTCCATTTAATGGATATGGTCAAAGAATTTATAGTTACTTTAAGAGGGTTCACTTAGAGTTGCGCTGTGGTGATCACTTCCCTAATTATAATACACTACAATCATTTGGTGGTGCTACCATGAGACAAACAAAAGCATGTGGGAATACTGGGCTGACGTCTTTGCGATTGTATCTGACTTGAGAGAGTGTTTGTGTGGTGAAGGCATAACGCAGACTGAGGGCTGCGGCTGGGCCGCTCTTCTCTGTGCTATAGAGATTCCAGAGATGGGTCGGAACAAGTTCCTGTCTGAAGCTGTCGCCCAGGCCAGCTACCTCACATGTTATACGTGGAGCCTACATCAGCTCCCACTTTCAAAGAGCCTCAACGATGAGCGATCTGTCATGGACAAACTTGTCGAGTGGACTATTGAAGCAAAACCCAGGTTCATTTCTTACAATTCATTTCTCTCTAAGATGGTGTTGGTGTAAAGCTTATCTCTTGTACACTAGGAGCTAGATTTGAACAAAGTAATCCTTGAAACAAAGAAGTATCTGTAAGTCATCAGGGGACATTGCCTTAAAATCATGTGATTAAAAATCATTGGATTTGTTCAGAATATATGTTGTGAACACATTTAAGTGCCATTGAGAGAAACCCCATAAATCATTCTACGTCTTAACAGCTCCCTCCTTATTATTATTGACTCAGAAGTCTTTACCTTCCACACATTGGATGCACTCTAGTTTTCTGAAGCTTTAATAATTGATAAACTATACTACCTACACAATAACATATTAGATTGGTCTGGTGGATGGCAAACTAGTAAAATAGGTCAATCTGGAAAGAATAATGATGCATCATATAAACTAATGTTTGTGTGGTTTGGTATATTAATATTATTGGGTTGTTTATTGTTTACTTACATCAGCTCCAGTTCTCATGAAGCCAAGCTGCTTCTATGGTTGGGCAAAATACTTGAAGTCATGCTACGCCAGTTGGATTATGGCACTGACATAAGGATTGTTGTTTCTACCATTCTGCGTCTGGTACCTCCGCTTGTTTCCCTTGGAGAGGACAGAGCATCTGCTGGAATCATGGGGGCTATTGGCTTTGGCAAGAAGTCCCCTCTTTCTATTCAGTGGGTAACAATAATGTGCTTCATGAGTTGTTTTGATAAACCTTGTTTACTGCCTTACAGGCAATGCAACATAAATCAGGTGACAAAATTTTGTTGACTTATAGGTATTATTTTATACATTTTCAAATAGCAAACCACTGAATAACATTTAATATGAAACGTGTTTTGCATGCATTGAGAAATCTACTTTTATGGAATTTTTTATACAATTTGTAAATTTCAGCCATTTCCAACTAATATCTATCTACCTAATATAAGTACTTGTCTTATAAATACTGCATTGGTATGGTATGTTAACCATGTTCCTAATGTTTTGACAGGATGCGGCTACTCTGTAGAGCAATGGCTGCATATCTCGCTGCACAAGTCCCAAATGACACTTCATTAAGACATCAGCCTGGTGCCCCTGGAGCTTTGATGCCTCTGAATCGTAAACATCAAGCCAAACAGACTCCTGCCCCTTCACAAAGTGCCATTCAAAACCTGGCTCAACTGGATGCTCTACGCCACAACAAATCATACAGCCTTCTTGCTGAACATATTCTGTTTGCTATAAATTTTGTGACAACTACAGCTAATACCATCAGAGATGCTCCCTTTTTACTGAAGGATCTGGGTGACAAGTTATTCCCAGGATTGCCATATTTAGCCATACTTTGCCAAAGGCCATCCTAGAAATCATTCATGAACCAATTTCAGATTGCACCCTTCTGTTTTTGTTGGTTTATGGTTGGGTAACAATTTTACCACTTATTTGGTTATTGACTGAGAATTCTGTATTTAGCTTGCTAGTTTGCTACAGATGTTAATGGATTAGTACTTGTGTCAGAATAGTGATTATCTTTTGAGCCTGTGTTGCCTTTTATTTGTTGAGATGTGATAATTCCAAGAACGGTTGAATTATGGTGGTATATTAATAATATTTACTGAAAGTGTTAATGTGAAGACAATTATAGTGATTATGATATGGGTGTACATATATGTTCATAATAACAAACGTGTATAGATACTGTTGTTTAATTTATGTTCAAGAAAATAAATTGCTTGAACTGCCTACTATGCGTATGTTCTATGTGTTCAATGCTCTAACAGGCTTTATTCAAATTTAAATGATCTTACATCAGTAAACCCGTCGTAAAAGGTGAAAATGGTAAAAAGCATACCCCGTCGTACAAGGTATTATGCGAATGAATAACCCCTCGTACAATGTGAAAATGGGTGTGCCGCGGGACCTCGAAAACCGGTACCCGTTGTACAAGTTGAAAATGGCAAAAAGCATACCCCGTCGTACAAGGTATTATGCGAATGTATAACCTGTCATAAAAGGTGAAAATGGCAAAAAGCATACCCCGTCGTACAAGGTATTATGCGAATGTATAACCTGTCATAAAAGGTGAAAATGGCAAAAAGCATACCCCGTCGTACAAGGTATTATGTGAATGTATAACCCATCGTAAAAGGCGAAAATGGCAAAAAGCATACCCCGTCGTACAAGGTATTATGCGAATGAATAACCCGTCGTACAATGTGAAAATGGCAAAAAGCATACCCCGTCGTACAAGGTATTATGTGAATGTACAATGTGAAAATTGGTGTGCCGCGGGACCTCGAAAACCCGTACCCGTTGTACAAGTTGAAAATGGCAAAAAGCATACCCCGTCGTACAAGGTATTATGCAAATGTATAACCCGTCTTTAAAGGTGAAAATGGCAAAAAGCATACCCCGTCGTACAAGGTATTATGCGAATGTATAACCCGTCGTACAATGTGAAAATGGCAAAAAAGCGTACCCCGACGTACAAGGCATTATGCAAATGTATAACGTATAATCCGCCATACGTCGTAGTCAGGATAAAAGTTGCAGATAAATCTCAAAATGTTATGAGCAGATTTCTGATTACATGCAGTAACAACCTTGCACGCTTGCACAGTGGAGCCACAGGGATTTGTATTGGCCGGCCGACTGCTATCTTCTATGTATACATAAACCATAAAAGGTTTGTATACATAGAACCCGGGGGGGGGGGGGGGGTCTCACTATGTGGAGGTTAGTGTGGATGTGCCGCCAATTTGGGTCGGTTTTTTTGCATTTTGGTATCCAAATGGGTCGTTATTTCTTGAAAACAGGTATAGCAATGGGTCGGTTTTTTGGGCAATGACCTGGTTAATAGAGGGTTATGATAGTAATTATTATATTCTTTCCTACGTTTCCTATTTTTCAGATACAGTCGTCATTGTCTGACTCGTGAAATACAAGACAAATAGACATTGTTCTTATCTATGACGACTGTATACCAGACATCCTCGCCAACACCAAGTCAAGATGCCTGCTGTTCAGTGCCCGGAGCGTCCGAGTGTCTTTCCCCATATCATCCGCGTGACCATGCGATAACATACTTATCGCGATGGCACCTACACGCGATAATCAAGCACGACGATGTCTCCTAATAATGCTAATTAGCGTGAACCTATGTTATGTAAGGTATCTGCCTGGGACCTGTTAATGAGAGAGGTAGATCTTAATCCACCATTCGGCCTCAGCTGCCTGTGTTTAAGTGATGATTAGATATATACTTTTGCTTCTATACTTGTTATTTTTTATTAGAATATGCTTCGATAGTTTGTTGTGTGAGACTTCCCAACTCCGGCAATCAGAGCTCCGCCGACTTCGTCGTTGTTTGATACTAGCAACACTGAAGCGCAGTAGACACGGCTCGGCAGGTGTTACAATTTCGCGCCTCAGCATGATTCCGGGGAGATGGGATAATACCGTGACTTCCCGATGAACGTTACGCAACCATATTAGCGGCTGGCAAGCAAATGACTCTTGAGAAAACCTTCGTTTTAAGACTTGTAAAGTGTGGGTGATATTAAGAACCTCCGTAGTGCTGCCATGCTAGAGCAGCTGTGCTCTGTGAGGGACCATCTCAAGTGAAGTTGTTTCTCGGTGATACATCGACACGGTTGCAGTTATCGCATGGAAAACTGTGCGTTTGAGGTGATATGGGAAAAAGACCGAACTTTTTCTCGAGCTCTGATTGAGGACTGGCAGTACTTTCAATCCAGGTGGCATGAGTACGTACATGCTACCAAGGTATCGGGCAAAGACAGAGTCATACAGCTCCTTGAATGTTGTGAGGAACCGTTGCGTAAGGACCTCATAAGGACAGCTGGTGGCAGCCTTGCAGGCAAGGATGAGGCAACAGTCCTTGCTGCCATAAAGAAGCTGGCGGTCCGAGAGGAAAATACCATGGTCGCAAGAGTGACTCTCCATAACATAAAGCAGGATCGTGATGAACCGGTTCGGAACTTTGGTGCCCGCCTGCGCGGTCAAGCTGGAGTTTGCAAATTCTTGGTACAATGTCCCACATGCCAGCAGGATATCAATTACGCAGATGAAATCCTCCGCGATGTACTTACACGTGGGATCGGTGACCAAGAAATACAACTTGATCTCCTTGGTGACAAAAACCAGGACATGAGCTTAGAGGAGGTCTTTACATTTGTGGAGACGAAGGAGGCGGGGAAGAGATCTGCTTCCACCCTACTTGACCCTCATATGTCGGAGACAGCTAGCAGCACCTACAGGAGAGGCAAGGCAACCCTGACCAAGGAAAAGAATGATCCATGCTCCTACTGTGGGCAGACGGGCCATGGAAGGAGTCCCCCTGCACGTGTCCGTAAAACTATCTGTCCAGCATATGGACATAGATGCCAACACTGCAACCGTGACCATCACATGGAGTGTGTGTGCAGGAGCAAAGACAAACCCAAAGGCACACCCCTAGCTAAAGCTTCAGTCAATGACAATGAGGGTGCAGTGTTCGATTCCCTATGCACCGTCAGTGCTTCAGTGCAGCACCATACAGTAAATGCAATTGTCTTGGATCATCATGTCTACGACCAGCTTTCGGTGACTTGGATTAAGAGAGCATCGAAACCCCAGCCATTCATCAATCTCACAGTGACAGCCACGGCTGAAGATTATGAAGCATTGGGTTTCAAACTCCACGCTACACCACTGACTGCCTCTATCTCCGCCATGGCTGACACTGGGTGCCAGAGCTGTCTGGCAGGCATTAACGCCCTCTATCGCCTGGGCCTGCGACACAAGGACATCATTCCTGTGACCATGAAGATGCAGGCCGCTAACACCAGTGGCATCAAAATCCTCGGTGCAACTGTGCTACGCTTCTCTGGCCTGGACAACAGCTGGAAACGATTTGAGACTAAGCAGATTACTTTTATTACGGATTCGTCTGACAAGCTCTTCATCAGCAGAGAAGCCTGCGTCGCCTTTGGGATTATACCCGACGACTTTCCATCTGTCGGCTGGACACATGAGACAGGCTCATCTGTGTCCTCTGCTGAAAATGTTAACTCGATCTCACGTGACTGCCCTGAGCGACAACTGCCACCAGCACCACCAAATGAACTTCCATTTCTAGCCACTGATGAAAACCGGGGCAAACTTCACCAGTTCTTGCTGTCATACTACAGTTCTAGCACATTCAACACTTGCCAGCATCAGGTTTTGCCATTGATGGATGGTCCACCGATGAGACTTATGGTGGACCCCAGTGCATCACCAGTAGCCCACCATACCCCCATACCAGTACCACTCCACTGGCAGGACCGGGTGAAGGCGGGCCTTGATCAAGATATGCAGCTAGGTGTGATAGAGCAAGTCCCCATTGGCCAGCCTGTGACATGGTGTCACAGAATGGTGGTATGTGCCAAGAAAAATGGAAAGCCACGGCGCACTGTAGACTTCCAGGCCCTGAATGCGCATGCTACACGAGAAACGCACCACACACAGTCACCATTCCATCAGGCCAGGTCCGTGCCAGCGGGAAAAAAGAAGACTGTCTTTGATGCTTGGAATGGATATCACAGTGTGCCCATCCATGAAGAGGACAGACATCTCACAACTTTCATCACCCCGTGGGGCCGGTACCGCTACAAAACAGCTCCTCAAGGCTACATAGCTTCAGGCGATGGCTACACCAGAAGGTATGATGCACTGGTATCTGACATACCCGATAAAACCAAATGCATCGGTGACGCACTTCTGTGGTCAGACTCAATTGAGGAGAGCTTCTTCCAAGCAGTGCGATGGCTGTACATCTGCGGGAGACACGGCATCACCCTTAACCCGGACAAGTTTGTCTTTGCCCAGGATGAGGTAGAGTTTGCTGGTTTCCAAGTGACTACTGACAGCGTCCGTCCATGCCCAAGATACCTCCAGGCTATATCTGACTTCCCTACACCTAGAAACATCACTGATATCCGGTCATGGTTTGGTCTAGTCAACCAAGTTTCATATGCATTCAGTATGGCTGACAGAATGTTGCCCTTCCGCCAATTGCTTCAACCCGGTACCCCATTCAGGTGGGATGATGAGCTCAACACCCTCTTTGAGGAATCCAAGTCTACCATCATCAGGGACATTGAAGAAGGTGTCCGCATCTTTGACAAGTCCAAGCCCACATGCCTAGCCACAGATTGGTCCAAAACTGGGATTGGTTTTTGGCTCCTTCAGAAACACTGCACATGCTCAGGCACGAGGCCATTCTGCTGTCATGACGGATGGAAGGTTGCTATGGTCGGAAGCAGGTTCACTCATCCAGCAGAGTCACGTTACGCTCCTGTGGAGGGAGAGGCTCTTGCAGTTGTTGATGCCCTAGACAAAACCAGGTACTTTGTGCTAGGCTGTGACAACCTAATCATAGCAGTGGATCACAAACCCTTGCTGAAGCTATTTGGTGACCGATCTCTTGAGGACATCCCCAATCCACGCTTGAGAAACCTGAAGGAGAAAACTCTTCGGTACCGATTCAAAATGATGCATGTACGCGGAGTCAGCAATCTGGCAGCTGATGGCATTTCGCGACACCCTACAGGTGAACCCAACAAGTATGACCTGCCTGACGATGTGGCAGCCATAGATGGGACATTCTGCACCATCACCCCATGCTCCTCCATTCTCCTGGCTGGCATGCGTGCCCCTGCCCCAGCTACTGCTGAAGCTGATGAGTGTCTGATTGCTGCGATGACATCATCCATCAACTCACTTGCCATGAAATCAGTCACTTGGGACAGGGTTCGCATTGCAACAGCGAGTGATGGTGATATGACTATGTTCATCGACTTAATTGAATCTGGCATGCCTAAACACCGAAATGACCTTCCTGAACCACTGCGTGACTACTTCAAATATCGTGAGGATCTCTACTCTGTTGATGGGGTTGTGCTACACAAGGAGCGTGTTGTAATACCTCCTTCCCTCCGACAGGAGGTACTTGCTGCCCTACACTCTGCCCACCAGGGTATTACCTCCATGATCGCCAGATCCGAATCATCAGTCTTCTGGCCAGGAATCACACCTGCGATTATATCAATGCGGGAACGTTGCTACCACTGTAACCGCATGGCTCCTTCTCAGCCTTACGCACCGCCTACACCATTGGCTTCACCTGACTACCCTTTTCAGTGTGTGTGTGCCGATTTCTTTCACTACAAGGGGACTTCATACCTGGTTGTGGTAGATCGCTCGCTACTCTAACTGGCCGATAGTGGAAAGGGCGTCGAAGGGCGCAACTGGACTCATCAATTGTCTTCGTCGTACATTTGTCACCTTTGGCATACCTGATGAACTAACTTCAGATGGTGGTCCCGAGTTCACTTCTACAGCTACACGTAACTTCCTACGTGACTGGGGTGTTCATCACAGACTGTCATCTGTGGCATTCCCACACAGTAACTGTCGGGCTGAGGTTGGAGTCAAAACCGTCAAACGCCTGATAACAGACAACACAAGCCCTGTTGGTGACCTTGACACAGATGCGTTTCAGCGTGCTATTCTCTAGTACAGAAATACGCCAGACAGGGATACAAAGCTCTCACCTGCAATGTGTGTCTTTGGGCGACCTATCCGTGATTTCATTCCCATCCTCCCAGGCAAGTACAAACCACATCCAACATGGCAGGAGAGCTTATCTGCCAGGGAAGAGGCTTTAAGAAATCGCCATATGAGAGGGGCTGAACGTCTCTCTGAGCACACAAAGCGTCTACCGCCACTCGCCGTCGGGGACTTTGTCCGCATCCAGAATCAGACCGGCCCCTATCCACTGAAGTGGGACAAGACAGGAGTTGTAATAGAGGTTTGCCAGTTTGACCAGTATGTGATTAAGGTAGATGGCTCAGGAAGAGTAACACTGCGCAACAGAAAATTTCTCAGGAAATACACGCCTGTGCAACTCCCACCATCGAAGAGGACCATAGAGCTTGACATCAATGTCCGTAGACATCGGCCTCACCGAATTGCAGCTCCAGGAACTCCTCCGGGTACTCCTCCTGCCATTGCTCGCACACCACTCGCCTCACCTCCCATCCCATCAAACCAGACAACCCGGGATAAACACTCATTCACTGACCCTCCTAGCGGCAATACACCAACCTCACCTGGTGTTGCACCCTCCCCAAACATGGATATTGACTTGCTCCCTCACAAGTTGACACTTGATGATGACCAGGCAGATTTGAGACCTGTTGTTCAGGTTCCATGCAACACTCCAAACAAGGCCTCCAAAAGCAGCCTGCCCTTGGTCACCCCTCTCCCTAGCCCTAGACCAGCTCCGCAAAAGGATAAACATGTACGCTGTTCGAGCCGGGACACTCATGCACCTGGCTGGCATGCTGATTATGACATGAACTAAACTCTCACTAGTATTCATAGTGTTCTGTGACTGTTCTGTACATATTAAGACATTTTGTTGTTCGTTAGTGTTTAACATATTACTCAGTCTTTGATAAAACTTTCCCACATCCCCATGGATACCAAAGACTTGGGGGGAGATAGAGGGTTATGATAGTAATTATTATATTCTTTCCTACGTTTCCTATGTTTCAGATACAGTCGTTATTGCCTGACTCGTGAAATACAAGACAAATAAACATTGTTCTTATCTAGTTAGCTCCGATAGTAACGGTAACATGAATTTATAGTCTACTGACGTCTTGTAGGGCTATGACCTGGTATACCAATAGTAACGTGTTTTTTGACAGCGACTATAGCAATGGATATTTGTTTTGTGATGGGTATCCAATACGATGCTCAATATTGGGTGTTTGCACAAGTCCCTGGGTCAATGGTGGCCCGCCCTATCAGTCAGTGTGGTTTCAAAGACAAGTTTTATGGCATGATAAGCAATCAGAAAGGTCAGGTCCGTACATTCTCCTTCCGCCATGTCCACTGTTTCCTGCAATATCGTCTACCTCATGGGCCGGACGTCCTGGGGCGCTCGTTGATAGCCTGCGGGCCCGAGTCACACATCTGTTTATTTAGTGGCCGCTATTTAATTAACCAACTTGCTGTTACGAACCAGAGCATCGTTAGGACTGACCACAGCATCACCAAAGTTGCGAAGCTTAATAAACGTACTTTTTCATTCTGAATCGTTATAGTTTGGTATATGGATGGGTCCCTTGTAGCTCCTCAAGGTGGTCTAGATATGATTTGGGATCATTAATTATGGTATATGTATTGGTGACCCTTTTAAAAAAAATTGTATATGAATGGGTCTTTTTTCAGAAGATTTGGTATGTAAATGGTTCCCCTTTCTCACTTTGGCTTGGTATAGATATGGTGCGATTTTTGATTCCCATGGCGGCTCACCCCTACCCATTTCCATGGAGAGAAAATCTTAACATAATGCATGGGAAGAGAAAACATACCCCGCTGTACAAAACGAAGCCCCAAAAAACCCGTCGTTCAGATTGAAGCTGAATAACATACCCCGTCGCACAAGCATTGAGGCCCAGTAAAACCCGTCGTACAAGTCGAGAGACCGAAAAAACATATCCTGTCGCGCGGCACATGTATGCTACCTCTATACACTAAACAGTGCCCCTCCACCCCCCTGGTCCCCCCCCCCCGGGGGGGATACAGCTAACAAGATATGGAGCATCATATGTGCTGGTCATCTTATATATTCTACCAAGAACATAGTAAGAGAAGCAAGAAAGCTGAGGTTTAAGGGATATATACAGCTAAGTGGTAGTTTGAAGAGGCTTAACTTATTGAATTGTTTCATTTGCAATCTTCACGCTCTGTACAGCAAAAGATTGAAGAGGTAGCATTAAATCCTAGGCTGAAACAAGGAGTTACATGGAAGAAACTACATATAGGAATTATGTAAAGGCGGCCTGTAGGGTGTATCATTTTTTAAATTGAAAATTGGACTGTAATGAGGTGAAAATATTTCGCATTTTAATGACAATGTCATAATAACGAATGCAAAGGCAATTAATTCGCCATTAGGCATAAATCACCGTGTGCGTCATGCCGGCGGCAAAAACAAATCCCGCCATAGCACGGTAGGCCCTCTGGTGAGTGTCGTCTAAAGTCTTCGGTGAGCTGATCGATGCATCGATGGCAGTTGGCGCATTTTAGTAGTGGCGTAATGTGGTGTCATCTTTCGTTGATTTTATGATATATTGCTAGGAAGTTACTGGTGCGTTTTGGTGTGTATGTATTTGCTGGCTATCGTTATAATCTCTTTTTGTTTTCATTAGATGTCATCAATGTGCTGTACCCTCTGACAAAAGTCTTTTCCGTGAGCGATATTAGCGAAGTATAGCGTGGCTAAAACCGTCTCCAACACGAGTATAAATTGGATCGTGGGTCTTTCATGAATAACTTAAACAACGGCCGTTCCACGAAGTTTTTACTTACCGAAGGTTTTATATGATGGTGTTTCAGTTGTAGTTTGCCATGACAGTGGTTTGCTATCGGTGAAGTGATTGAGGGAAATTTTAATTTTGTGTCACATTAATCATTATTCTTTCTGTTTCACATTGCCTCTACCGTACACTAATACCAATGGGATTGGTACCAGTGTACTATACATTTCTGCATCATGTAGGCCCAAATGGCTATTTGTACGACTGTTGTATGCTTAGCCTCTGCATTTCACAATCATACAGGGGTTAACACGGCTTGAAATTAGCCAGATTCTTCACTGGCCCTAAAAATTTTATACCTGCCCTACTTTTTTCAGTTGTAAATACAGTGGTCTCTGAGCTTTTTCATCCTCTCCAAATTTGGTCTTCTTAGTACCGTGAACATAACGTCACATTAACAACTTCAGAAATTGCTTACTGGGCTTGCTTGCCGACGACGTGGAAGACAACTCCCAATAAAAGTGAAACGAAAACATGCCAAGTTGTGCACGCATGACGTTACGTAAGTCGCACAATTGTTGGTGGGCCTATCGTTCAATGCACAAAGACGCAGGAGAAAAGTCAATAAGAATGAAAACAACGCGCGCGCAGGGTTCGACATTAAGGACCGACCGAACGACATTCACTAGTTGATCGCTGGTCCGGTTTAGCTACGTGCGAGGCTATCTGGACCGAATGGTCGTGTTTCAAATTAGTAAATTTTCACCGAAAAATCAACATCTTAAAAGCAAAATGCTTAAATAATGATAAAAAAAATCAACGCTTGTCTATTCAGTTCTTGTTGGCAATCTGTTTGCACTATTTTTAGACGCGATGACTGATACATTGATTTGTGTATCGAGAACGAGGCTCTATGATGCACGCTTGCCAAATGAACAAGATGCCCATGAAACCATGGGGGAACTTGGCGAAGTTAAATTTCTGAATCGGGCCATAATTGACCCAAAAATTTTTACAATAAAAAAAATCGCAAATTTGAGCTGTTTTCCGATACCACTTTTTTTTCGACCTTAGGCGCTTGGAAAAACCGTTGGTTGAATGACCATGTATGTCATTAGAAAAAGTTTGCAATTAGAATGAGCTACACAATGGTGTAAATTTTTTAACGATCCGACCATTATTAACGGAGTTATTCGAAATACTAGTTTTTCACTTTTTCGATGACCTTGACCTTAATTATATATCAAGGTCGAAACAAAATTTCTCGGTTCTGCGCAATATTGCCGCCTAACTATTGATGAAAAAAAATTGAAAAATTTGCAGAATTTGCGACCTGTATCGCGGATCACAAAAAATGATATCTGATAGGCGCTCATCATATTCATGAAACTTTTTTTGCCATTTGGACCGATACCACGATTTTTCGACCTCAGGCGCTTGGGAAAACCGTCGGTGCGATTGCCACATATGTCATTGGAAAAAGTTTGCAATTTGAATGAGCTACACGATGGTGTAAAAAATTTTTAACGATCCGACCATTATTAACGGAGTTATTCGAGATACTAGTTTTTCACTTATTCGATCCAAAATATAACATTAGACCTATTTCCGGTTTGTTTGCATCTCGATCAGCAGACGGCAACTGAAATGTCGCAAGATTTGTTCGCATCTGGGTTTTCTTCTGCAAGTTTTTAGCATGTTGGTCTAGTTCAATTTGGGTCAGGTCTAGTAGATTTCAAGAGTTACTGGACCACTGGTCCAGCTCTTGAAAAAGTTAACGTCGAACCCTGCGCGCGCGCGCAAGGGCAATGTTACGTCTTTCTGTTACGTCATACACATCAGATAAGCCAGTCACTCAAAAACATTACTAGCGCAAGAACAGTTGACTTGCCTGCTTTCAATGTTGCATGAACTTCGTTTTGTTGTGTTTATCATCATTCTACATTATCATTGCAAATGATTATGTAGAATGCATGAACCCTTTTTTCTGCATAACTTATGAGCCCGCTTTGTGCATAACCTAGCATGTATCTCAATTCTTATTAGTACCAGTCACAGATGATACATGGTATATCGAATTAATGAATTAAAATAAAATGCCTTTTCGTGATGGAAAAGCGGTATTAAAAAATTTGTCAATAGGCAGGAATTGGGGAGCGTTGTGATTTGATGTTGCTAAGCAACCGGTCAACTTATCCGGATCAGTTGGTAGTATTTAAATGTGTGAGGCTGCAATTAGATAGCTTGGGAGGGAGTGAGGTGGGCTGCTGTCTAACTTGTTGAACGTTTGCGCCCCAAAATTGATTATCGACTGCAGCCAGCTGATCACTGATCTATGCATAAAGTTTTCACCAACAATTGAGGCAGGTAAGTTGTGTAACGTTTTCTGTGAGCCTATCTATCCCATCAGTTTATTTAACAGTTACTTTGAATTTATAAACCATGGGTCAATAAATGTAATTACATAAGTCATGATAGTTTACAGCCGGGAAGCATTCTTATCTTATGTGTTTGCTGGGTTTAAGGTTCAAGCGGCCCTTAATCACGCAAGCCCCGCTGCTGTTGTATTGAACTTGACGCGAGGTGAATGGGCGGGAAAAATCTACCCGCCAGCCTGACGGCTAGTTGTGCTTGCTTAACCAGCTCGACACCAATTTCACATGCCATTGGCGGGCGGGCGGGTGCTAATTTCGAGCCCTGGGTTATTGCTCTGACCTAAGTGCATGTTGTATTTCCACTGTTCCATGTCCATGCCTCAAGATTGATGTGAACTGGGGAGGGGAAAGTTGCACTAAGCATTCGTCTAGGTATGACATGGATGCCATTGTAAATAAAGTAAGATGAATCCACCAGGTTATCATTAGATTAGATGAATCCACCAGGTTATCATTGGATAAGATGAATCCATCAGGTTTTCATCAGGTTAGATGAATCCACCAGGTTATCATTAGATTAGATGAATCCACCAGGTTATCATTGGATAAGATGAATCCATCAGGTTGTCATTAGTTTAGATGAATCCATCAGGTTTTCATTAGATTAGATGAATCCACCAGGTTGTCATTAGGTAAGATGAATCCATCAGGTTGTCATTAGGTAAGATGAATCCACCAGGTTTTCATCAGGTTAGATGAATCCACCAGGTTTTCATTAGGTTAGATGAATCCACCAGGTTATCATTAGATTAGATGAATCCACCAGGTTATCATTGGATAAGATGAATCCACCAGGTTGTCATTAGTTTAGATGAATCCATCAGGTTGTCATTAGGTAAGATGAATCCACCAGGTTGTTATTAGGTTAGATGAATCCACTAGGTTTTCATTAGATTAGATGAATCCACCAGGTTTTCATTAGGTTAGATGAATCCACCAGGTTATCATTGGATAAAATGAATCCATCAGGTTGTCATTAGTTTAGATGAATCCATCAGGTTGTCATTAGGTAAGATGAATCCACCAGGTTGTCATTAGGTTAGATGAATCCACCAGGTTTTCATTAGATTAGATGAATCCACTAGGTTTTCATTAGGTTAGATGAATCCACCAGGTTATCATTGGATAAGATGAATCCATCAGGTTGTCATTAGTTTAGATGAATCCATCAGGTTGTCATTAGGTAAGATGAATCCACCAGGTTGTCATTAGGTTAGATGAATCCACCAGGTTGTCATTAGTTTAGATGAATCCACCAGGTTTTCATTAGGTTAGATGAATCCATCAGGTTGTCATTAGCTGCGTATAAAATAGACGTGCGCCCGTACGTTCGAGACGGACAAGTTTTGCTCCGGACATACAAATCAATTACCTTCCCCGCCCGTTTGCATTTAATACCCCCCAAAAAAATTTGAATTTGTTGATACAACCGCTTCGAGTCTGCCAAATTGTCAACATACGAGCGACCCGAATCACCATGGAAACACCCGAAAACAGACATTTGTTTGTTCGCTGAATTCTTCGCCGTTTCGTCAGAACTGACAGCAGGGTCACAGTCAAATGCTTTGTGGCAATCTGTAGCAGAAATATTCGAACGCGACTAAACACGCAAAAAAACCAACTTGTTTCATAAGTGCTCGCTACATGTCACGACGTGAACCGGCGCCATTTGCTGCACGTGCGAAAAGCATCAACGATGTTGACTAGGTAAGTACTGATAGATTAATGAAAGATTATTCACCATAAGCCCTGTCTGCAATACATCGTTTGACCCACTGAGCAGCACAATAGCCTCTTCCACCTCAATCTATCACCTCTGTCTGCAAAACTTATTGAGAAAGGGTGCGTTAACAGTCGCAAACGTACCTCAACGTTATTTTGTGAGGGGGAATCTAACGAAAAAGAGCGACGTGATTGTGTGGGGATTCAAATCTAATTTAGACCATATTTCGTCATTGTACACAGGCTTAAGACAATGTCAGCTGAGAGTACGACCTGTCCTGTCACTCTTTTCTAAATGTACGATGTGAGGCATATAACAGATCAACAGAACATCACTGATGCTTATGCTAATTAGCATATTATGGTCAGTTTATAGGCAAGACACTCGCCCCTGGTGTTTTGATGATCTGATACCTCGGCACTGATATGAGAAATCGCACGATGTCAGAGGCGAGGGTCTTTGCCTAGGTCGTTTTACTGCCTGAACTGGAGGCGCATGGTTTCAGCATTAATGTTAATTTAAGAGACCCCCCATTGTCGGATGAGAAGGTGCGACTAATTTAAGCACCTTGATAACGGCCCCACCACAAACCTCTTGCCGCCCTGAGGTCTGGCAACTTTTTTTCACGAATTTTTAACACTGTGCTAAGCCGTTGCCTCAAGTACTGCATTGTCAGGGAAACAAATGTGTGCTGGGCACGGATAAAATCATTAAATTTCAACACCTGGCAAAATCCTTGCAGCCATGAACTCTTTACAGCACAACATTGGTGTGTTATAGTGTGGATAGTAGCTCATGTTCCTCACCCTAATGATGTTAGATCGTTGTATAGATGTAATGGCGCTTCAGTGAAGTGCTAGCTGATCCAGATCTATCATTGGCTTCATTCCTGTTGACTATATCAGAGGCATTCATGGTCCCAAGTCAAACGTCTAACTCTAGGGGAATGAGTAACCCATGGGAGAATACTGATTGCAAGGTTATTTTGTGAAGTAGAAGATGGATAGCCTAAGAAGTTGTATTCATTTGGTTTGGACAGGTCCTGGACTTAATATCAGAACGAATAGTCTGTAGATGTGTTGTCTGGTTTAAGGGATATAGTTATACCTGTTGAGTTGAGATAAACATCTTGAGTTCATGTCTCTCAATGGAGAAGAAGTTCAAAGGTCAACAATATGATGTGTGCACTACTTGTCTACAGGCAGCAATCTCTGATCTAGATATCTGGTGGTTAAGTTTTATGTTGTTGTTGTTGTTGTTGTTAGCAGTGATGTTAACTTCTTGTTATTTCTTGCTAACAAGGTAACTTACTCAATGCTTGCAGGTTTTATTCATTTCATTACTTTCGGTGTGGCTCTAATGTGATTACCTCTTTGTAACCAAATATTGATGCTGCTTCATAGTTTTAATACTCTTATTAATCGTAATCTGCTGTTCAACAAGCATTAACTAGCAATAACTAAATAACGGCTCTATCTAGCATATATTTGTCATTGTATTTGCAGGTGTGAGATCGGATTGAGATGGAGCGAGGGAAGGTTGTGCCTGTGTGTACCACAGTGGTCTGTGGCCATGGCCCCCTGTGTGAGGTCTGGCTTCAGACAGACTTCGAGGCATATGAGGAACTAACTGAACTTATGTCTGATTTTGATACGGGCCACAGTCAAGAGATATCTGATGTCCAAGATGTAGAGGAGGGGAACGTGTACATTGGTAAGTACCATGTGGATGGGGCCTGGTATAGGAGCCAGGTGAAGAGTGTTGATCAGATCAAGAAAACGGCTACGGTCTTCTTCATCGATTACGGCAACACTGAAACCATATCCATCCGTGACCTTGTCAAACCAGTGCCCAAGTATTTTGTACTGCCGCAGCTGGCCAGCAGCGTGATTGTGGCTGATATCGGGCCTTGTAATGGTGTGGCTTGGCAGGAGGCTGAGATAGAGCGACTCAATGATGAGCTGAGTAACGCTGAGTTCCAGGCGGAGGTCCTACAGGAAGCCCGTGGTTCATTCCCCGCTGTCGTGAGACTCATGGACAACCAGACACCTGTTGCAGGGCGTGTCATCAGCTTGGGTCTGGCAAAGCAAGCTGCAACGTTCCTGTCCAAAACCAGAGTGGACCAAGAGAAAGTGGAGAAAGGCAAAGCGACTCACGTGTATGTGACGGAAGCTGGGTCACCGTTGAATTTCTGGGTGCAGTTGGTTGAGAAAGCGTTGGTTCTTGATGAGTTGCATGAAATGATTTCCAATCACTGCGAGCAGCTGCCGGGCTTACGTCAGTTCGAGCCTGGCATGCTTTGCCTGGCCTTGTACTCGGAGACAGAAACCTACTACAGAGCTGTCATCGACAAAATCGTTTCCCCAACTGCAGTTCATGTGTCGTTCATCGATTATGGCAACGCAGAAACTGTCAACATCGAGCATATTCGTGATTTGCCCGAGGTTTTCTGTTCCCTGCCTGCACAGGCCGTGCAATGCAGTGTACGCGGGGCTGCACTGGCCACCAATACCACAGACTTTTCCAAGGTGCTTGACTGTGATCACGTGTCTACCAAAGTGCTACGTATTCTACCATCAGGAGTGCACATTGTGGAACTCTCTTCCGATGAAAGGAAAGCCCAGGAAGTGCCAGCAAATACTACTGTCAATGCTAGTTACTTCCCGCTGGATATAGAGCCTAATTCAGTGCATGACATATGCATATCCCAGGTGCACAATGGAGGCTTATTCTACTGTCAGCTTCTGAAATCTGCCAAGAAGTTAGATGACTTGATGTGTCAGTTGCAGTTGACCAATAGACAGATGTTGACAAACCCTGCTCCTAACTTACCTTGCTTGGCTGACAGTCTCCAAGATAAACTCCTCTATCGAGCTCAGATTCGCCAGGTAAGCGGATCGTCTGCGAGGGTGGAACTTGTTGATTTTGGTGAAGTTGAAACGGTAGCCACTTCTTCTCTATATTCCATTGATAGCAGCCAGATGCAAATGCCCAGGCAAGCTTCCTCCTGTCGGTTACATGGATCTAGTGGAGTTTCTGCTGATACGATTACTCAAGTTTTAGGTCAGTACGAATCTAAAACTCCACTAGTGGCAAAATTCCTTCACAAAGTGGAAGAGATTTATGAAGTGGACTTGATTGACACGTCTAATGGAGAGTTGGGTATCATGTCACTTCTCCAGGGGAAAACCGGCAAGCCCTCGACTCAACTGACGCATATCGTACCCCCCGATGTCCAGCTCCACACCAACGAAATGCTCGTGGTCACCCATGTTATCTCGGACACTGAATTCTTTGGACAGCTGGCCAGGTACTCTTTCGAAGCGTTGGACGCTCTCTTTGCAGATTTACTATCCCACTACACGTCTAAGGGAGGGGTTCCCCTCGGTAAAGTCGACCCCGGAGTCATGTGCTGTGTCCAATCTAAGGAGGATCTGCAATATTACCGTGGACAAGTCTTAAAGAAAATGGAAGGTGATGCCTGGAGAATCACATTCGTTGACTATGGCTTTGAGGAGACAGCACCAGCATCCAAAATTTTCCATCTTCCTGCTGAATTTTGCCAACTGCCTATCCAAGGAATTGCATGCAGTTTGTCCAAGAACTATGAAGCTACCAACAAGGCTGTCCTCGAGGACAAACTTACTGACAGTGAAATAGTTGTCAACTTGAAAGAAAAAACTGGTGCTTTTTATGAAGTAACTTTTCCAGATTGCAAAGAAAATCAAATTATTCGTGGCCTGCAGTTGCTTGAGAGGTAGGCCTGAGCGGGTTAATTCCCCCAAATACATCATCCTTTGAGTAACATTAAGTGGGCTATTAGTACAATTCAGAAGCATTTATTTGCATAAGTTTCATTGTATTAATATTATGTTGCTTAAGTAATCAGCATCTTACCTACTCTGTTTTGAATACTCTTAATCCACACTACTCTGGCCCACACTACTAGACGAGAGGCTGGAATGGCCTGGTTCAGTCAACCGGCTGGTGGTGACTTGCCCTAGGATAATCGTTTCCATTTTTATCTTTTCCAATTCCATTTTCATTTAACCTAGAAGGCGGCTGCTTAATCAGTTAAATCTTATCTATTAACCTTTCTTGGCACCACATAACACACGAGTGTTGGTGTGCCGTTAAACCCTATTCTTACCTTAGCTTAATGAATACTGTGTGAAGATGCGGAAAGTCGGCTTGGCTCTGGATTATCGGCCTACCACCCTATTTGTTAGATTAAACAGACTAGCTTCTAAAATAGGTAGAGGCGGAGTTCATGGAAACGTTGTACAATTCAATTTGCACAAAACCTCATATATGCCTGCATCTTTATCCTTATTGTGCCCATCTTAATGGGTACCGTTAATGTGTGTAGCAGCTTATAGATTATAGAACCTCGTTTGGAGCCTTAACATGCATCTTGAGTGACCAGAAATCGTAAACACTAAAGCCGTCAAGGATGACCAGCATTCATGACAATAACCAGCATTTATCTATGTGGTCATCAAGTCCATGCCAGTTTGTATTGAATAACACGAAGCCGAGCCTGGCCAGTCTTCCACGCTGTGTTGTCATTGTGTGGTTCACGTTGGCCTGGTGAAGCCGAGCCTGGCCAGTCTTCCACGCTGTGTTGTCATTGTGTGGTTCACGTTGGCCTGGTGAAGCCGAGCCTGGCCAGTCCTCCACGCTGTGTTGTCATTGTGTGGTTCACGTTAGCCTGGTGAAGCCGAGCCTGGCCAGTCCTCCGCGCTGTGTTGTCATTGTGTGGTTCACGTTGGCCTGGTGAAGCCGAGCCTGGCCAGTCCTCCGCGCTGTGTTGTCATTGTGTGGTTCACGTTGGCCTGGTGAAGCCGAGCCTGGCCAGTCCTCCGCGCTGTGTTGTCATTGTGTGGTTCACGTTGGCCTGGTGAAGCCGAGCCTGGCCAGTCCTCCGCGCTGTGTTGTCATTGTGTGGTTCACGTTGGCCTGGTGAAGCCGAGCCTGGCCAGTCCTCCGCGCTGTGTTGTCATTGTGTGGTTCACGTTGGCCTGGTGAAGCCGAGCCTGGCCAGTCCTCCACGCTGTGTTGTCATTGTGTGGTTCACGTTGGCCTGGTGAAGCCGAGCCTGGCCAGTCCTCCACGCTGTGTTGTCATTGTGTTGTTCACGCTGGTCTGGTTGCTTGCAGGAAGCCGTCTCAGCCGGTCATGATGTACCAGCCTCTTGAGGTTCCTGTGGGCAGTAGGCAGCAAGTGGTTGTGTCTCACCTTGATGACCCTGCACACATCTACTGTCAGTTGTTCTCCACCCAGGATGCCCTCAGCCAGCTAATGGATGACATTGCCAGTTACACTCAACAGGGGCCAGCAGCTCCCGGGCAGATCCGTCTTGGCGACTGCTTGCTAGCCAAGTATTCAGCAGATGAACAATGGTACAGAGCCTCCGTTAAAGGTGTGTAGGCAAGGTTATGAACTTACATATTGGTATTTGTACTCTTGTAAATATATATACCGGAGTC
The DNA here is from genome assembly GCA_034190875.2 of Urechis unicinctus. Classification (NCBI taxonomy): domain Eukaryota; kingdom Metazoa; phylum Annelida; class Polychaeta; order Xenopneusta; family Urechidae; genus Urechis; species Urechis unicinctus. The sequence continues at coordinate 1,302,938 of CM067350.1, forward strand.
ATGAGACTCCCTACTGAATCGTGCACCCCAAGCCTTACAGACCTTGATGTTGGGAACTTAACACCTTTGTCATGTACCAATTAACGTGTGATTCTGGTTCTTGTTCAGCTGTATCTCCCAGTGGACAAGTGGACGTTGTCTTTGTTGATTTTGGTAATGGAGAGACGGTGAGTCCTAAGGCCCTCCTCGTGCCCAGTGCCCAGCTCATGTCCAAGCCAGCTTATGCTGTAGCCTGCAGCATGGAAGGTGTGCCAAGCCGGGCCTGGACCAGTGAACACATCAACAAACTCTGGACTGTACTTGATGGCAACCTTATTGTAAGTAGCTCTGAGGTGAAAGGAGACTTATTGTACAGTGTGTTGGTGATCGAGGTGCTGAAATTGCTTAATGCATCTAGTTTTATTTATTTTGTTAGTAAGTACCATTGTGTTGCTGTTTGTTACAGGTCATGGTCCACAATGTAGAGGGCAGCACCAAGCAGTACTCTGTCAGTTTCCACAAAGGACAGGCCAACCTCAACATCTCATTTGCTCAGCAAGTCGGACTAGCCACTAAGCCTAATGCACCATCCAGCCATTGCATCAGTGACGGACAACCCAAAGACTCTGATTCAGGGACGACCTGGGCCAAAGGATTTGAGGCCAGTCGACAAGGTGGCGGTGATGCTGGCCAAGGGATGTCAGGCTTCAAACAGCTAGATCTGCCTCGGAACAAGTACTTAGATTGGCAGATGTCATACAGCATCAACCCAAGTCGGTTCTGGTGTCAACTGCAGAAGAATACTGATGATCTGGATTTAATGATGGAGGAGATAACAGCCAAGTACAGTACAGGGGGTCCTGCTCTACCAGCCACTGCTCTCACCGCTGGCCAGGTCTGCTGTGCTCAGTTCAGCGAGGACGAGTGTAGCTGGTATAGGAGTCTCATTCAGAGGGTCCAGGGTGGAAAAGCAGAAGTCCAGTTTGTGGATTATGGGAACAGCGAAGAAAAAGATGCTGGAAGTCTGAAGGCGCTTGATCCACAATATATGCAACTGCCTGCACAAGCCTTTCAGTGTAGTCTTGTTGGGTGCCAACCTTTGTCTGGGGACTGGGGCCCTGAGGCTATAGCCATGTTTGAAGAGCTAATAGCAGAGAAGAATCTCGTAGGAGCAATCATCGACCAAAAAGCCACTGGCAGTTATGGTGTTGAGGTCATTGGAGAGGGCCGACTAATTCACGAAGAGCTAATCAAGTGTGGTAAGGCGAGTGAGGTGGTGGAGGGCAACTCCACTGTAGCCGACCCCCGGCAGCAGCTGCGTACCCCCTATGTTCCATCATCTCAGGGCACTGACAGTCACTCCAGTAGGTCGGAAACCTCTGTTTCAGACCTGCGCTTCTCTCCCATTGCCATTAGCCCGGGTCAGTTCCTCGATGTGAGCGTCGTTTATGTGGTAAGTCCCAGTGAGTTCTGGTGCCAACTGACAGAGCAGAGTTCTCGTCTCCAGCATCTGATGGCTAGGCTCATGGAGGCCTACTCCAAGCCCTCTGCTAACGATCTCTTTCCTCCTGCGTTCCAAGTGGGACAGCCCTGCTGTAGCAAGTTCACAGATGAAAGTTGGTACCGCACACAAATCACAGCTATAGATGGAAACCAAGTCAAAGTGAAATTTGTGGACTACGGCAATGAAGAGTGGTACCCACAATCGGAGGTAAGACAGCTTCGCAAGGCTTTCATGGAACTTCCTGTCCAGGCCATCCAGTGCTCCCTTGCCCATGTCAGTCCCACTGCTGGTGACTGGACTGATCCAGCCATAGAAAAGTTTGAAGAGCTGACTGCTGATAAAAATTTAGTGGCAAAGGTGTTGTCTGTTGCTGATGGGAATGGGTCAGTGGAGGTTGTGGATGCTGGTGCTAAGCCTGAAATGGTTATCCATCAAGAACTGATCAAGGGGAGATTTGCAGTTGATGCATCTGGTCGCCATCCTGTAGGGTCCATAGCCACAGGCTCATCGAGCCGGTTAGGCATGCCTGCTAAGGAGCCTTCCCCCAAGTGTCCACCACCTGCCACTCAGATGAAAGTGAAGCCCCCAGCCACACAGCAAGCGGAGATTCCCTGGATGCCTTACACCCGGGTGGAACTGGCCATGGACAGCTTCCACAAGGCTGTGGCCTCCTGGATTACCAGTCCGTCAGACTTCTACATACAGATGCAGGAAGCTGAAAAAGAGCTGGAGCGTCTGTCCGAACAGTTGTACAATTGTTATCAGAGTGTCCGACTGAGTGACATGTCAATCAGATCGCCTGAGGTGGGCCAATCCTGTGTGGGTTTCTATGAGGCTGACGGTAATTGGTACCGCAGTACCATCATTGAGGCTGTAGGCAAGGAGGCTAAGGTTCGCTATGTGGATTACGGTAATTCTCAGACTGTTCCCCTTGTCAAGGTAAAGCAGATTAAGCCTGAGTTTGCTTGCTTGCCAGCACATGCCATCCACTGTAGTCTGGTTGGCAGTGACAATAAGACGGGGCCATGGAACCCCAATGAGCGCCGGCAGTTTGAGGTTCTCATGAGTGGAAGCCTGGTGTGTCAAGTGGTAGGGCGCACCCTTCATGGCTATGTCATGGACGTCACCACTACCAAAGGACTCTCCCTCTCGCAGGAGATGGGTCTCGTCAAACTACCTGAGGTCGTGTCTCCTACATCTGATAAACCATTGAAGTCCATCTTGAAGGTGAGATCTCCCCCTGCTGGCCAACCTCCCAAACGAGAAGAACCCTCTTTCCAATCCCCTCCACGCCTCACTGCCACCGTGCCCAAACCTGCTACTATCGCGCCTGCTGAAGCCAAACAAAAGCTCGATGTTGGCGATACTGCCACTGTCCAGATAGCCAATGTAACAAGTCTTGTCAGCTTTGACTGTCATCTGAAGCAGGATCTGCAAGCATTGGAAAGTTTCCAGATGGAATTAGAATCATCTTACAGTTCCCTTTCTGGTTCTCAGGGAGCTGTGTCAACATTTGCCGTTGGTTTCATGTGCTGTGCCAAAGATTCTGATAACTACTGGTACAGAGCCAAGGTTGTTGAGGTCATGTCTCAAACAGAGGCTCTCGTCAAATTCATTGACTATGGCAACAGTGCTCAAGTGAAATTGCCCCTGATCAAGGAACTCTTACCCAAGTTTAAGGCCCGAGCTGGGTTTGCTTGGGAATGCTGCCTGGAGGAAGGAGATTTTTTCCCAGGAGAAGCACTACAGAAGTTTAATGAGCTTGCTGTTGGGAAGGATCTTGAGTTGATTGTGTTGGATAAAGATGGTGAGAAACTCACTGTAGATCTGAAGGACAAAGCGACAGGCAGCATCACCAGCCAACTGCTGCAACTCTTCCCCAAGTCTGCTCCTCTTGTGACACCTGTTGCCAGCCAGGATACTGTTGCTGTGTATGTCTCTGTGATGGAATCGCCCTCCAAATTCTACCTACAGCAAGACACCAATTCAGATAAATTGGCTGAAATGGAAGAGAACCTAAGTGAGGAATACAACAACTTGGGTGAGTCGGATAAAACCTTGACCCGGGTGCCACCCGGGATTCTGTGTTGCGCCAAGTCATCTGACGAAGCGTGGTACCGAGCAAGAGTTGTTGAGGTGGCAGACGATTCTGCTAGGGTCGTCTTTGTTGATTATGGCAACTCTGAAGACGTTGGTTTGGAAGACTTGAAGGAGCTGTCAGAAGATATGGCTGCTCTGAAGCCCATGGCATTAGAGTGCAGATTGAAGAATTGTAAATCTAGTGAATGGTCCGAGGAAGAAGTGGCTCGGTTCGGTGATCTTGTCCAAGTAGGGGAGAAGTTGCTCCAGGCTAAATTCTGGACTTCCACCGAGCCTATGGACGTTTCTTTGTATGATGCCGGACGTGAACTCGGGTCAGAATTCACACAAGGCGATAGATACCCTGGTAAGAAGATTCCAGAAAGTGTTGTGTCTGTCTTCATCACTCATGTTGCATCACCAAGTCATGTAAGTTTCCAGCTGGCTGATGAGGCAAAGAATCTAGAGACCTTAACAGAAAGTCTACAAGCGCTGTCAGGGCACAAGCATGCCATGAATAAGGTGGACGTGGGAGGTGCCTGCTGCTGTCAGTTCTCCGAGGACGATGCCTGGTATAGAGCAGAAGTCACTGCACTCACTGACAACCAAGTCACCGTCCGATATGTTGACTTTGGCAATTCTGAGGAGAGGGAATTGAAAAACCTGCAAAAGTTGTCCCCTGAACTTCTGAGTGTCCCCCCATTTGCATTTGATTGCCACATTAAAGACATGGAGACCCCAGTGGGAGGTTGGTCCACACCAGTGACTGCTGCATTTGAAGAATTTGTGGCTGATAAAGAAATTGTGGCCAAATTTGAGTCTGATGCGGCACCCTGTTCTGTTGTTCTGAGAGAAGGAGAGTCCTCTCTGGCTGAGATGTTCATGACGAGCTGTAAGGTAGTGGAGAGTGTTGAAAATAAAGGTGATGAGGCTGAGAAACAGGTGGATGCTACAAGCTACTTGCCAGCTGCCGTACCCAGTGGTAAATGCCAGGTGATAGTTAGCCACATTGAGAGCACCACTGAATTCTACCTGCAGCTGGGTAAGGATAGTGTTCAGCTGGAGCAGCTTGTAGATGCTGTAGATGAGCACTATGGTAGCCTTGGTGACCAGGAGGAATCCCTCTCCGTTCCATCAGATCACCAGCCCTGCTGTGCCAAGCATGCGGGGGTGTGGTACCGGGCCAGCGTTCTTGAGGTCCACGACGATGCCACTGCCACTGTTTGTTTTGTGGATTACGGTAATTCTGACCGTCAGCCTGTGGAGAACCTGAAGAGACTGACAGCTGAGCTGGCTCAGCTGCCCTATCAGGCCTTCCGTTGTAGTCTGCTGGGCGCATCAGCTGCCTCCAACACTGATGAGCTTATTGAGAAGTTCCATGAGGTAGCCATGGATAAGATATTAACTGCTGACATCATCAGTGGAGAGGGACAGGTGTGTATAGTGAAGCTATGGGAGAAAGAAGAATGTCTCAACTTGACTGTTCTCGGAGAAGATATCCATCTAAGTACAGAACCATCAACAACAATTAAAGGTCCTTCTCTAGAAGTAACCACACAAAGCAGAGGTGATGAAAGAAATCAAGGGGCTGATGAGATTGAGGGTGAATCTACTGAGAAAGTTATTGAAGAAGAGAAGACGGAGGAAGTAGGAGAAAAAGCACCTGTAGATGGCACTACTGGTAACGTCTTCTTATTTACCACCCATTGTCGTGTATATCACGCAGCCAATCCTCACATGCTTCCCTGTAATTCACATTTCATGTTTTGGTGTTACTTGCCATTTACACAATGAAACCTACCTAGGTAACATGGCAATCGATACTTTATACTCGATGATGAGGTCATCATTCTCTTATCATATACACACACCCACTTGACACAGCAATGTTTTGTATGTCATCAGTTGAATGGCCAAGCCTTATCCGGTCTCCTACGGACCAGCTGTGTCAAGGTGCCAAGGTGGAGGTTAGTGTCGTCTACACAGCCTCACCTGCCGAGTTCTGGTGCCAGCTGGTGTCGAGACAGTCGCAGCTTGATAGCATGATGGTGACACTGAAGGAAGAATGTGAATCTGCATCGGATCGTACACCTGAAGCTGGACAAATCATTGGTGCCAGGTGGATGTTATGTGCTTAGTATTATTAATGGTTTAGTTTGTATTGTGGTTTAATATTGGATGTCAGTATGTTATTACCATACATTTCTCTGGATCAGTTGCCTCTGCTTTTCCTTTGATCAATTTCTCATATCTCTTTGCAGGTACTCTGAAGATGGGGAGTGGTACAGAGGCAGATTTGATTTGCTGGAAGATGACCATGCTTCAGTGTTCTTTGTTGATTATGGCAACTCGGATAACGTGAGTAAGACTGACCTGGTGTGTTTACCAGCCTACCTGGCAGAACTCCCCCCACAGTGTCTTACCTGTTCTCTGGCTGGTGTGACCCCTGGAGAAGGGGTGGAGGCGTGGTCTGCTGAGAGCTGTGAGGCGTTGGAAGACATGGTAACTGACAGGAAGCTGCTGTTGGAAGTCAAGGAGATTGTGGGCGATAACAACAACAAGTTCTCCGTGCTTCTGAGAGACATGGGCGTGTCCATCGCTGACAAATTTGTCCAGCATGAATTTGCTGATGCCTTGAAAAGTGCGGCTGATGTTGGGGAGGTAGTTGATGAGGATGAGGATGCTAGTGTTGATGATGTTCCAGGCTCGATGTTACCTGGAGGTCTCTGTGTGGGAAGCAGGCTACAGGTACATGTATCCCACGTCAACTCCCTGAACAAGTTCTGGGTGCAGAGGAAAGAGCAGGAGATGGCACTTGTCAGTCTGGAAGAAGACATGTTGCAATTCTACGATACCCTCATCAAACCCGATCTGGTGGTCAATGTCAGCGAGTGCTACGCTGTTAACTCCATAGAGGATGATAAATGGTACAGAGCTCAGGTGATTGAGAAAGATGACGTGGCATTCGACGTCTTCTACGTGGACTACGGCAACACAGAAACCGTTGATGTGAGCCGCATCAGGAGACTCAGACAGAGGTTTGCCAGCCTCGACCGGCAGGCCATCTCTTGTAGACTTGATGGTGTTGAGGGACTGAACGAGAGCCTGAGTCTGGACTTGTTTCACGAAGCCACCGCAGATAAGTGTCTGCTGATGGAGGTGGCGGGGAAGGAGGATGAAGCTCTACGAGTCAGCTTGTTAGATATGGGCATGTCTGTTGCCAAGACAATTGCTGCTCAGATGGGGAGAGATGATGATGAGCTTGATCATCAGATGGGTGAAGTGAGTATTGATGAGGCTGCTGAGGAGGTAACTAATGACGACGCAGAAGCTGCAGTACCAGCCAAGACTCAGGAGGAGGATGTGTCCTCTTCACCAAGGTTCATTTTATTAGATGCAATTTGGGTATTCTTTAAAAAAATTTGACTGTTGGTCATTTGTTCCATTGAAAAGACGTTTTGGATAAGTTTGATAAATTAATGTCCTGTATCAACCGAGTTCAGGAAAGAATTTCAGACTCTACCAAACCGATGTCCTGTAAAGTGCCCAAACTTTACAGGACCAGGACTTTATTTACAGGACCAAACTAAAATTAATCATTTTGCAATGTCTCAAGATAGTGAAAGTCACAGTTCTTCAGCGAAGCCCAAAGCCCGCGAAAATCTTGATACTGAATTTAGAAAACGAAAACAACTTTCGCTTTCCATAATCTGCCCACCAGTGATCACTGTTCCGGTCACTTGTTTGATGCGTAAAAGTGGATCCTTACTATAGATTTCACTATATTATTTTTCTTCGGATATAGTCGTGTTCACTCGGCTGTTTTCGCTTATAAGCTGAGAAAACGTCGGCGATGGTTTAGAAAGATGGATGTACATTCGATATTTCTCTATTTTAACAACATTATTGACGAAATATACTGTCGGACACAATGACCAATGGAAATGGCTTTATTTACCGGTCCAAAGAGAAAAATACCGGACATGTCCGTGGTCCGACAGTCTTTCCTGAACTCTGTATCAATGTACTGTTCAAACTTTCAGCTGGTTTTTGGACAGGTTCCATGTTTTGTTGCCAGCTACTGATGGACATGAGATATGTTGACCTGTTTCATTTGACTCGGTTATTGCAGTATTCTGCATGCTATGTTTTGTTCTACAGGTACAAGTGCCTGGAGCTGGAGGTGGGTCAGAGCCTTACTATGCACCTGACCAATGCTAACAATGCCGGTGACTTTTGGTGCCAGCCTGCTCAGTCTTCCTCCACCAAGCTGCCCCTACTCAACGAACAGATCCACCACCACTACTCGGCACTGGAGCCGGAGAGTGCCTTCATAGAGGAGCCGCGGCCAGGTCTGGCCTGCGTCACGCGCTATATGGACGAGGAGAAGTGGTACCGTGCACTCGTCACAGACGTAACAGATGGCTGTGTGGAGGTGTGCTTTGTGGACTACGGTAAATCTAAGACGGTGCCCACATGGGAGGTGAAGGAGATTGAGGAGGAGTTTGTGGAGCTGCCCATGCAGGCGTTCCACTGCAGCCTGCACGGCCTGGCACCGCTGGAAGACGGCGTGTGGGATGAGAAGAGCAGCAGTCGCTTTACGGAGCTTGTCGGAGACGAAGACAAGGATTTCAACGTGGAAGTGCGTGGCATCATTTTGGGTCAGCCCGCTGGGTGTCTGGATACTCTCAGTGTCACCGTCACTGATGGCGATGTCAATGTAGCTGATACACTCATTGATGGAGGGTACGCACAACTCGCCTCAGACATCCCTCGTCCAATATGCTCCAGTGAATCTCAAGACAATGATAAGTCACGGGCCGACTTCACCTCCAATGTCCAAGCAGTCGTACAAAGCATCATCCAGAATGCCCGAGCTGAGGTGGAGGCGCGGCAACATGCCGGCCAGCAATATGTCCGCACCGTCAAACACATTGATCTGGAGATAGAGGCCGAGATCAAAGTGGTCCATGTGTTGGGGGAGTCACCGGATCGATTCGCTGTCCAGCTCATCTACACAGTGCCCGAACTGGAGGAACTGATGGAGGAGATTGCTGGGGCCAAAGGTCACGGGCTGGAGTCTTGTAGCCCAGAAGCTGGTGAAATTCAAGCTGTTCTCACTGCAGGTGATTGCTGTCTTGTCTGTGACAAAGATGATGGTCTCTGGTACAGGGGAGAAATCAAAGAAATCTCTGATGAACCAAGACTTTATCAGGTAAGTGTATGGGTTTAATGGAAGAATGGAATGCTTGATATGTGCTACAGTTGTGTGCTTGACCCTAACCTGACCTTATGTTTATGTTGTGTGACGTGACAGGTGGAGTTGTTGGACTACGGAAGACATGTGGGTGTGACGGTGGAGTATATAGACTTGTTACCTGCTAGGTTTGCTGACCTGGCCGCTCAGGCTGTCTGGTGCTGCTTGGATACCGCAGATCACTCTGCCTTCAACGGTGGGTACTTCAGCTTGAAAGCCTTCTTTAAGGAGTGTTTGGGGAGACTGCTAATAATGCTTAGCCCCTCACCCCACTTCAGTCTTTAAAGGCTGTTTGTGAATAAAACTCTCTATGATTTGGATTTTGTGGTGATTTTGTTTTCTGACTTTTAATGGATGTGTTTCCAGAGCTGCGCGGGAGCAGTGACTTTGTACTGACGGTGCTAGCTCGAGGTGACGATCGCATTCACCAGGTGTCTCTGCTTCATAGTGGTGATGATATCGGAGATGCCATGCTACAGCACATGTTAGAGGTCAGCCTCAATGCTTCCCAACACGCTGACGAGTTCTCAGACGAGGAGGAGAAAGCAAACAAGGCTTCACAGGAAGACCAGAAGGAGGTGCAAGTGGCAGACGGTGAAGACCAGAAGGAGGCGTCTGACTCCCAGCCGCAAGTGGCAGGTGGTGAATTGCCGGTTAGTGATGCTGCTAAGGACCCCAGTGATGCTGTGGATGCTGCTAAGGACCCCAGTGATGCTGGTGATGCTGCTAAGGACCCCAGTGATGCTGTGGATGCTGCAGCTGAAGTAGTAGCTGATATTCTGGATTCAATGCCTGTCAAGGAGTGTAAAGAGATGCTCGAGGAAATCTCTTCTTTAACAGAAGCAACCAACACAGAGAACACCCCGTCAGAAGACGTCATTACTGTATCAGGGCAGGACAATGATGAGAAATCACCAGAAGGTCATGACGGTGCCAAAGAGGATGGTATAGATGCTCAGTCAACCACCACCCATGACACAGAACCAGCTGCTGCAACTGAGCCCTGTCCAGCAGAAGACCAGGTCATTGATGGTCTGACTGACCAACAAGTAGAACTGGAATACAATGAGAATGCAGTGACAGAAAACTTGGAAGAACTTGGTAACTCATTGCTGGTTAATTTGAATATAGATAGCATGTGGTTTTGTGTGTGTGACTAATTGTCTGCGTCTCATATGTCATCAAATGATGTTGTCTTTTTACTACCCATGCAGAGAATTCCTTCATTGAAGTGAGTGTGTGCCATGAAGACTCTCTAGGGGACCTGTGTGATGCGTCCCATGTTGTTTCCTCTGGTACGGTAGAGTCTTGTGTGGCTTTAAGAGCCAGTTGAATCATGTTTTACAAGTTTGTTATGGTTGATAACGGGGTAGTGATCACAGTGTTGCCTGATTGTGCGATGACAGATGATTCTTCATTCACGGCCCAGCAATACAAGGCTGGCAACACTGTCAGTGTTACTGTGAGGAGAGCTACTGACCCAGATAACATCATCTGCCATGTAGCCAGCTTCCACGACCAGATGGCACAGCTTAATGCTCAGCTGTCTCAGGCAATGTCAGGTGAGTTATGGAACAGCAAGACTTCATTATCATTGTTCAACAGATATCAAATCCAGCTAAAAAGATAAGGCAAATGTTAGGGAAAATAGTTGTGATGTTGTTACTGGGTGTCATTTCAGCTGACACCGCACATGGTCTGTCTATAATTTTTAAATTATATATAGCTGTGTGTGTGTATATATATGTATGTATATATATAAATATATATTTATATATATATATATGCATATATATATGTGCATATATATGTGCAATATATATATATATATATGCAAATATATATATATATATGCATATATATATATATATATATATATATATATATATATATATATATATATATATATATATATATATATATGCATATATATATATATATACATGTGTGTTTGTGCTGATTCACTGCTTGGATCACCTAAATACTTGATCTGCAAAGATAACCCTGATGTTTGCAGACTCTGAGGTGCCGTCTTTGGCAGAGCCTGAAGTTGGTCAGCCATGCTGTGTACATTTCTCCCAGCCCCCTGGCTCCTGGGGTCGAGGACAGATAGCAGCACTGACCGATGAGAACCAAGTCACTGTTTACAGTGTGGATTACGGTCACACAGAGGTGATGGATTGTAGTCTGGTGAAGCTGCTCCCTGCAGAACACCTGAGTCTACCTGCTCAAGCCATTAAGTGTGGCCTGACAGGTGTCAAGGCAGATGGAGACTCATGGGCTCCCAGTAAGTCTTGTTGTCTAGTTTGCTTGATTCGTCAAATATTGTGTTTATGATGATCAAATGGAATGCAAAATATGAGGTGATTTTAGTACCAAGCGGTTAAATTACTTCAAAAGTCATAAGTACTTATGAAGTAAATAACGATTCCCTGATCTACAGGTGTGGGAGAGGCTATTATGAGCTGGTGTGATTCTGAGGAAGGTGAACCAGTGACCGTGAAGGCTACTGTGGTGTCATCCTCGGACGACGGCAAATTCACTGTGTCTCTCTCGACTGAGTGAGTAATTACAAGTGTCCTAAAAAGCTGCAGTGACTCTTGATCATATTGGAATGGAGTATGTCTTGGTTATACCAGCAGATGATATGGTTATACCACAGATGATATGGTTATACCAGCAGATGATATGGTTATTCCAGCAGATGATATGGTTTGGTGTGAATGGGAGGCTCACCTCATTACCAATTGTCCCATCTGCTTGCCAATCATAATATACACAAATATATACCTTTGTTCTCAACATTGTAACCACTTTCTCAAATATTGGATGATGTGTTGTTTTTCTTACTTCGTTATGCCCGCCTTATGGAATACTTTTTGACAAATATTATTGAGTATGTATCTTTGGCGCAAGTCCGTTTTCCCAATTCCTCATTTGAGTTGTTTTGTGTAAAGGGAGAAGGGTGATTTAGCCGAGTGGTTAGTCAGAGGTAAACTTGCCAAAGAGGTGGAGAATGAGCAGTGTTGGTGAGTATTACCCTGACTTGTAATCCGGCCCTGGCCAACGACACGAATTCTCACACTCGTTATTCCTATGAAAAACCTAACCTCATGACATATGACCAGTCAATAAATAAATGCTTTGTTGTATATTTATAAAGTACTGGTTTTTTTTTTCATTTTCAGATGCAAATGAGGATGAACTAATTCTTTTGGTGAGAGATTATTCTGTTAATAGGAAAACCCATTGAATTGAATTTACTGAAACAAGATTAATGCACAAAGGATAAATACAGTTTATATATTTTGGTTTTGATGGAGTGGTTTATTTTGAAAGGTGTGTAATTGTTTTCTGTTGCAGCTAGACGCCACTTAAAGACACTTATTTGTTACTGCATTTAATTAATATTCATGTTTTAATGATGTATCAATGAATATCTTTTTTTCCTACTACAGCAATTGTCAAGTTAACGCTGTCATTTTCTTTGCCTAAACCGATCAGAACACCAATAAATATATTTATGTTACATATTCATCTCGTTCTTTTGTGGGGTGGTGTCTCCTACTGCAGGCAAAATATATTATCTGATGGGACCTAACATTAGAATCTGATATGTACGAGTGATCACATGGCAGTCAACTATGGCATAGGAAGAGGTGGGACCTGATAAGAGAGAGGTTATCAGCGACTGACCTAATTGTCAAGGTCGCAGCCACAAATATGAAGTGTGAGAATCTGATACATTTCGGACAGTTTATTTTCTTATAAAGAAAGCTAGCAGCCTCAAGTTACACAAGGACCCATCTTATGTTTATAATCATTACTGCACGACTTCTTTTTCATATCCACCAAAATATGATTTGAAAAACTTGTTAGCACCATATCCATGGCTACGGTCAAAATATGATTTGGATGGAATGTTTTCTTGCACTGCCAGTTAGCAGCCTCATAGGATCCATGGCTTGTGTACTGAGTCATGATTGAAAATCATCGGCTATTTCTTGAACCCACACAGGACTGGAAGTTAATATTTTAAGTGAGGGGGCCGGCCCTGTGTTATCTATGCAGGAGTAATAAAAAGAGGTCCGGTAAAGGATTCTGTCATTATTTCACTGGAGATCAGGTGGACGATTTTACAGTTGATGTTCATCTGACTACTAACGCTGGTCTTTGATCATTAATCAATAGGTAATGGTAATATTGAGATTTAACATTACTTTCAACAACGAGGTGATATCGCGACGGTGATGGATGAGGATGAATGTGATGCTTGGACAGCTCCCCGTTAGTACCAGCGCCCACTTGGCACAAACCCGTTGCCCAGACCAGGCTGCGAAACCCACGCCGCTGGGAAGAAGGTCCAGCATGGTACTATTGAGCAAATGGGTTGGGTGCATCCCCTTTCAGAGATGGGACCGCCATTTAGCGTGATCATCCGAGTCACGGGGAGCCATTCAGGTTTTCACACCTTGGTATCGAACTCACAACCTGTGGGTTGAAAGGCGATGTTCATTGATCGAATTAACTGCTTTAACTCACCAATCAGGTCGAGTCGAATACACATGGTCAATTCTAAAGCTTATCATGTATGATCCATGGGCACTTTATTCCAGATAAAAGGCCGCTGAACAGCGAATAGCTTATTTGTTTTAATGTTTCTAAATCTAGCTGCCAGGCGGCAGGAAACATGACTTACTCTCAGAGAGTACACACGCTCGTCTTTCCGTTTGCGACGACAAAATCCCGTTTTTGATCATCCAAACAATCATTGACCCATTGAAGCTGAGAAGCACCTGGATTATAATCGTGATACGTTTCAACCAAACATATATCAAGCTACCCACAGGCATTGCCCGCATCACGACACACGTCAATTCATTCAACGAGCGCGTTCGGCAGTGTTTTGTTTCGCCAGGGTGTCACTGTCGCTCGTAGAACGCGCGCGTTGAATGAATTGACTTCAGTGCGTGTGAAGTAACCTAACTCACCTCATGTAGTCCATAATTGCCTGGAGGAAACATTATACATATATCTAGCATCACCCCAGATGTGTGGGTAAATAACCCCGTCAGTGGTACGCGAACAAACCAACGAGTGAGTGAATGACGAATTCTATAAACGCTCGTACAGAACGGGCTAGTTCAGAACATGCACTAATTGATGCGATTCTCTGGGTGCAAAATAACATTGGAGAGAGAGAGAGAGAGAGAGAGAGAGAGAGAGAGAGAGAGAGAGAGAGAGAGAGAGAGAGAGAGAGAGAGAGAGAGAGAGAGAGAGAGATAGATAGAGAGAGAGAGAGAGAGAGAGAGAGAGAGAGAGAGAGAGAGAGAGATAGAGAGAGAGAGAGAGATAAGAGAGAGAGATGAGAGAGAGAGAGAGAGAGAGAGAGAGAGAGAGAGAGAGAGAGAGAGAGATAGAGAGAGAGAGAGAGAGAGAGAGAGAGAGAGAGAGAGAGAGAGAGAGAGAGAGGGGGGAAGAGAGAGAGAGGCAGAGAGAGAGAGAGAGAGAGAGAGAGAGAGAGAGGAGAGAGAGAGAGAGAGAGAGATCTATGAGATATCTCTATAGATATATATATATATCTATATATATATCTATAGAGATATATATATATATATCTATATATATATATATATATATATATATCTATATATCGCATCCCCATCCCCGGTGAGGTAATCGTCGCGAATCACGAAGTGCCTGATTGAGTTTGATCCATCTACTTGCGTTTGTGTTATTTTAACTGTCAAAATATTGCAATAGTTGTTACATCTTCGAAACTTACCTTTTTGAAGAGTTGAAGATTTTTTTTTATATGTAAACCTGGTGAGATGAAATATGCATACTATGGAGAAATAATACAATGCCCCGCAACCCCACCCGCTCGGGGCCTCCCCTAAATAACTATATTGTATTGTACATCACAAAAATCAGTCAATGTATATTCATCTCCGTTTTGTCATCTTCATTAAAATTTCTATAAAAAAATTATTATTAAGTCTAAAAATTTCATACAGCGAACAATCTCTTTACTTTTTAACCACTGTCTACGCAATATTGGCATAAGAACACTTGTCACTTACAGCGGTCTATAGAAGTCACTCGTTCTCAAATACACGCTACATATACTTGATTTTACTCAGCGCTCATCCTTTCCGTTTCCGTTTATGGAGTAACGGGTTATCATTGTAAGTACGCTTCTTAAAATCTTCGACTATCTTGACTGTCGTCAATAATCGAGGTAAACAAGTATTATATATGTAAAATATAAACCCTTTTACATCCATAGTGCTTATATTTTGTTTCAGGAGGACGTCTGCGAAGGAAAAAAAACATGTCTGACGCGGAAGGGTGAGTGATAACATCTTCATATGCTTTGGCAGTTGTTTTCACGTGGTTTAAAATGGTTATTAGTATCGTGGAATATATTTCTTTGTATCAATTAGTGCGACGTCTGAGTACCTTCTTTTTGGATGTGTACTCTCGTGGGGTTTTCTGACTGCACAGACTGACAGATGGCATGTCAGCATCGATCCTTAATCTGAATTTAACTGTTCCGTGTTAGCTGAACCAAATGCGCTAGCGTGACATTCATGTTATTTTAACCCTTAGCCTGCTGTATAAGTTTTGTTCCTCTTTTACCCTGGTGCTGCATTAACTGGCTAATTATTGATTCCGTCGGGTAGCTTTGCAAAATTAATGTAACTTGGGGATTTGGAAAGGTAGAAATGCATTTCTTGCAATTGACATCAATATGAACCGATCTTTACAAGTATGTGAATTTCGTGGGTTTTTTAATGTTATGTCACTGCAAGTCAATCACTGAAGATCGATATCTTATTTTTGACAAACAAAAATTGGGTTGTGAGTGTATCCTGCGCTGTCTCTGTTGTTGGGAGCCTGGATGCAATAAAAAGTCGCTCTACAGTCCCGATCAATCACTAAGGCATTCGGACCAAAATCCTCAAAATCACTTTCATCGGAAGAAGTTTCACAAAACAAAAGTTCAAACTGAATATCGCGTTCAGAATCGCTGCTCTCAATTGACGATGAATCACTTTCCTCCATATTCGCTTTCGCCATTAACCTGTTATTATCTGGCGTTATCTGCGTCTTAAATAACCCGAAAAGACCTTGATCTATTGCTTTCTGGGTCAAAAAATTTACATATTACGTCATGGGAATCCCTCTCTTAGCCAATGACAGTGACAGATCTACGAACATGCTGTCTACGTCATTACAACGCGCGGTTATACACAGCATGTTTGAAAAACGACATAAGTCGCGTGCAGTAGCAGGATGTCAACAATCCGAAACGACATATGTCGCGTACAGCAGGCTAAGGGTTAATATATTCCGTCCGAGGCCAACTTCACATGATGAAATAACAGAAGGAGTGAGATTTTGACAAACATGGAATCCTGTTTCTTTGATTCTAACAACTGGTGTAATGAATGTTCGTTCAGGACTTCCTTTCATGAAACATTTCTGGCTTTCTTTCTGCTAATATTCCACTTCCATCACCAACACAATTATAAATTTAAGGTGGAAATATCTTCATTTTGAAGTGTTGTGAAATCCCCAATAGTAGCTAGACCATGATTCTCACCAATTATTTGGTATTGGGATGTGGAACTGAAAGGATAAGTTTGCCTGAGTGAATGAATCTGGGTCATAGGTGATCGACTAAGTGGTACCTCTCAATGTTGATGGAGGAAACCTAGGTAAAATATAGATTAGGAAATAAGGGCAAACGTAACAAGACTAGTATATTGAAAAAAAATCCTAGTGGTATTGAACAGTGCGAGAATACTGGTCCTATTTTGTCTAGATTGAAAATGTACATGTACTTCAGATATTAGCTTTTTATAGATTTTTTTCTCCAGCCCACAACAGATGTGTTTTTAGAAACGATGTGGTAATAGGTGATTTTGTGTGACAGAGATGATGTACCTACTGGCGGCGCTGTTGCTGCGACTGGTGGATCGATGGACATAAACACAGCCATCCAGGAAGTACTCAAGACTTCACTCATCCATGATGGTCTGGCCCGCGGGCTCCACGAGTGTGCAAAAGCTCTTGACAAACGCCAAGCTCATATTTGCATCCTGGCCAACAACTGTGATGAGCCTATGTATGTGAAGCTAGTCGAGGCCCTCTGTGCTGAGCATGGTATTAATCTAATTAAGGTAAGATCACCTTCTACCACTGCCACATCTAATTCTCAAGTCAAGCCAGCATATTTGACCTAATCCATTTGTATAACTTATTCGTATTGGTTCAAATAGTGGCCCTGCTATGTGGTACAACATCAACACTCCCCCTTCAGATGAAAAAAAACCCCATTGACCATGGATGGATTTACATAAATGCCAATTTACTGACATTATTATCTGGGCTGTGTGAAAAAGTCTTTTAAAATATGTCCCTTTTTAAGATCTCAAGTGCATCTACTTCAACGAATAAGTGAATGGTTAATGTTATCCTCAAGATGTGCTTAGTTAGCTAGTGTGATGCCATTAATAATCCCTCTACTGATACTGTGATGACATAAATACACCCTCTACTGATACTGTGAAGACATTAATGCTCCCTCTACTGATACTGTGATGCCATTAATGCTCCCTCTACTGATACTGTGAAGACGTTAATGCTCCCTCTACTGATACTGTGGTGACATTTATTCTCCCTTTACTGATACTGTGATGACATAAATGCTCCCCCTACTGATACTGTGAAGACATTAATTCTCCCTCTACTGATACTGTGATGACATTAATGCTCCCTCTACTGATTTATCACTGAGGATTAGCAACTGTCTGAGTACTCTTTGCACGGTCCATTATACTGTGTCATGGAAGTGCTTAATTGATCATCTCTGCTAATTGGGTTGCTGTTTTCTTCCAACAGGTGGACGACAATAAGAAGTTGGGAGAGTGGGCTGGTCTCTGTAAGATCGATAAGGAGGGCAAGGCCCGTAAGGTGGTTGGCTGCAGCTGCGTTGTTGTGAAGGTGAGAATGTACACTTGATTGGGATCCAATAGGCCAGTCCATGACTGGCTGACGTGTTTATTGTCGGCCATGCGGTAGCTTGATAGACCAGTCCATGACTGGCTGACGTGTTTATTGTCGGCCATGCGGTAGCTTGATAGACCAGTCCATGACTTGCTGACGTGTTTATTGTTGGCCATGCGGTAGCTTGATAGACTCACTGTTACTGACCTGTAAGAAGAGTGCCTCACCCACTTAACAATCTTTATATGATTCTAGATGAATATTTTGACAGCTTTTATGCGCTGCCAGATGGCTAATCAAGTTGGCATGGTTTAAGTTCATGGCATATAGATCAACCGAGTACAGCACTCGGTACTCGTCTGTGCGTTACATAAAAATTGAGATCCACCCAGTTATTATCATTGCTACATGATGACATATATGCTCCCTCTACTGAATACTAATGAGGATTAGCACATGTCTGATCTGATTGACCCATTTCACCAAGTTGAGTCCAAACGGTGTCCTTGCTATTTCATGGCCGTTGTTGGGTAACGTCTTACTCTGACATTGTGTAGCGCGTGTTAGACCCTGTTAAACAGAATAAGGTTGGTAATGTGCTGATTTGGGGAGAGAATACTACAATAAAAAGGTTAATAACCCATAAAAGCTCTGCTAATTTTGACACTGTTGCTGACCTGTAAGAAGAGTGCCCCACCCACTCATTAGTCTTTATGATTTCTAGATGATGAACTTCAGTAACTAATATATGGTCTGATATAATTGTCTCATTATCTACCACTGTTGACAAGTCTTTTTTTGTTCAACTGGCCAATGCAAGGATAACACTTGGATTGAGTACTGAAGTCTTCATTTTGGAAAGTACTGGCGAATGAGATTTTTAATGAAATGCATCAAAAAGTTTTGAAATATTTTGAAAGCTTTAATGCGCTGCCAGATGGCTAGAGATGACATATATGCTCCCTCTACTGAATACTAATGAGGATTAGCACATGTCTGATCTGATTGACACATTTCACCAAGTTGGTTCCAAACGGTGTCCTCGCTATTTCATGGCCATTGTTGGGTTATAGTCTTCTATTTATTTTGTTGGGTAACGGCTTACTCTGACATCCTTAGGCATGTTAAACAGACTTAGGTTGGTAATGTGCTCAGTTTGGAAGAGAATACCACAAACGAAATGTTGATAAGATCAAAGCTCTGCTAATTTACATCGTGATCCACCCAGTTGTTATCATTGCTACATGATGACATATATGCTCCCTCTACTGAATACTAATGAGGATTAGCACATGTCTGATCTGATTGACACATTTCTTCTCTGCCTGCTGCTGCTGCTTGTGGACTGGTTGTAATGTGTGTTATGTTGTGTTTGCATAGGATTACGGTAAAGACTCCCAGGCCTTGGAAGTGCTCAACGAATACTTCAAGTCCAGAAAGTAAAATCCATCAACAACATGCTGCCTATGTATGGCCTCTTGGTTGTCCTTTACGAAACACTGATAAAAAAATAGAAATGTAAACAAAAAACGTGTTATCCAAGAATGGTCAATAAATGAGGTCTACTTGCTTGTTGTTGTTAATGCTTCTCAATCCTCCATGTGTAATGAACTAGGGCAATGCTGCTGTCAACCTGGCAGATGCCTGTAGGTACCTTGTGCCCGGGTCATATTTCTCTTGTCTCTCTTTCTGTGGGTGTTGTTAGGCATCTCTTGTATTTGTTCTCCACAATCTGGACTTCAAGTTGGAAGGTGTGCTATGCCAAGTAAAATCCATATGATGCATTGGGTTTGACATTAGTAGTATAGAGAGTGGGGGTACTGAAACACTTTGCTCCTGGAAGCTACTACTCACCCTTTGACGGCTTATACAAGACGTCTGCTCAACCTAAAGGCGCCTCGGACCCGACCCCCAATATTTACTAGGGGTACTAAAACAGTATCCTCCATATCTACACTAATTGTCCCTTGGCAGCTTATACAAGATATTTGCTCACCCTAAGGGCGTCTCGGACCCAACCCCCAAACGGGGCCGAGGGGCTTGTTTGTTGGTAAACTAGTGACGTTCACAACCTGCTAACAAGGTCCTCTAGGTGTTCCATTCGCTCCATAATTTCATTGTTCTTAGAGGTTACCCGGGGCCTCTATACCATCTACATCTGCTCCAACTTCCACTACTTATTCTTAGTTATAGCACCCTCTCCCCCTATATAGTGGAGAGGATATGAATGAGTCACGTGGGGAAGTAGGCCTGGCCAGATAACATACAGCCCAATCTTCAGTGGAGGTGGGGTCGCAGGGGAAATCCCGGGGCCTCTGTGGTCCTGCTGAAGCTGAAGAGCAGTGTCACACCAAGGGCTTTTGCACTTTTTTACATTGTGTAAAAGTCTCTGTATCATAGCCCACTCAATGGTAAAGATGCTTGGTCTTTTTCATCAATTGAAACAGTCTGCCGTGCTTTTACAGATCTAGCCTTAATTTCTCCTTCATTTGGCTATATTTTGTGAGCTCAGCTAAAACGAGCTTAAACTCATGATCTGAGATATAACCATCTTCAAGCGCCGCCGATACAAAGTCAGCTATGGTATTCAATTTGCTCCTTATTAGAATGTTGATCTGATCATGTTTTTTCGCCTTGATGGTCAGCCGCCTACTGATGAATTTTCCAGCAATTACAACTAGCCCACAAGCGGCCCCAGTAGCACCCAACACTGTGGCAATAGGAATGACAACTACTGTAGACATTACACCTGCACCACTTGCGCCAAGACACATACCAACAGCAACTAAAACAGTGTCTACTGCGACCACTGAGTTTACTGCACTCCTATATTTTTTGTACATAGCACCATATTTTTCAATTTCTTTCTCAAGGGATTGCTTCTTGAGACTGATCTCATTCAGCCGAAAGGAGTGCCCCAGATTCCCATCAGACACCTCGGAGGAATGATTGGTTGTGGTTTCATACTACCGTTGTATACATAAGTCTATATGTCAAGTTCAATTAGGAGTGATACTACAGTACAAGTCGCCCCTCTGCTTGCAGCAGCTGTATAAAAGTTAATAACGTTGCCTTATTCCAGCTGAAAAGGCTGGGCTAAAGATATTACAACAGCTTGTTGGTTAGCAGGCTTACTTATTCCTACCGATTGAGTTGTCCCATTTATACAGGAAACACTGCTATAGTACCAGTACCAGCGCCCGCACCAGACGACAATCCCATACAAATGATATTGCCATTGGATAACATGGTATATCCACAAGTTAAATCTAGTGAGTCTTGACCCCCATCACCAAACGGCCACTTATATCCTATGCAAAGGGTGGCACTTACTTCAGCCCAAATAGTAATGAGGGGTTTTGTTTGTTCAGCTACGTGTTGTCTCAGGTCCCTGTTCTGCTGTCTATGTTTATCATCAACATAGTTTCTATTAGCAGCATCCTTTTGGCGATATCGGATATCCCTGCTCAACGATTTTATTATCTCCCATTTCAAGGTCTCCAGTCATAATACTGCCACCTTTGTCCATTTTTTGTGAGTCTACCTAGGTCTTTGTTGCATATTCGGAAAGGTCAGCGCCCAGATCAGTTTTCTGTTGAGTTCCATAAATCTTGTAAATTGAAGAACAACACCAATAGGAAGGTCGTGATTGTTCAATAGACGTCCCTTATTATCCATTATCTGAACCTTCAACTCATTCACAGCTCAGAAAGTAACACGTTTTGACACAGGATTAGCGATGTTCGTGGTTATAATATCACCGAAAGAGCTGTCCCCACGGCCCACAACTTCAAGAAGCGTAGTGGGCGCACCATCAAGCATGTTGTGCGTGGTACTGACTTGATCGAGGTGGACATAAAGTGGGTTAAAGACGCTAAAGTTGACGGGCCAGGGGGCATCGTAATGACCTGAAGGAATCCATCCTCCAACCAGAGTTGGCTTATCAAGACCCAACATTTTTAACACACCATCGCCATATTGTATAGCCCAATCATCAGGAATTGTGATGGTAATAGTTTCATCATGAGCATTATTATGCAAAGTAAGCCCTAGAGCTGTAAATACATCCTGCAGAAGTTTGAAGTTCCAGAGACCAGGGGGCAAAATGACACCTTCTCTTCCTGTATAAATTTGCCTCGTTCTAATATACACATATGATTCAGTGATATACTAGTCTGCGTCCCAGACTCCAGGGGTTCTGCTACGCTTCTCGCCCTAGAGTCAACAACAGGACAGGTCTAAAACTGGCGCGTCGGAATATTCATTAGACACGTTCGTTAATCTTCGAGACCAATCAACGCAAAGGTTGTGACCCGGATTGACCTTAGTTGCACGCCTCTGGCTCATGAAACTGGCTTGTGATACGCACTCTCGGTTTTATGTGACGTCATGTACATTGTTGTGGTCTGCGTCCAATGAGAACACATTGAATGTCTTAAACAAGCGCTTTGATTGCTTAGCTGCGCGATAGTATGTTTACGTAAAAGTCAGTTAAAAAGAACCAGTTGTATGTCAGCTTCTCTCACCGACTGTGTGTCACTCAGCGTTGAACAACAAATCAGGGTGTTGTAGAATGTGTGCCCGGCTCATAAAAATCACTCGTCCGGTTGGATAAGTTGACTTGGCAAGTCACTTGTCCGACATGACAAATCACTTGTCCCGGCAAGATCGGAGGGGTTCACATCCCCAGGTATCTCACAGATTAACGACAGCATCAGGACCTATGTATGGACCATTCTTGAGGCTCAGGCGCATATCCGCTCAGAGATACTAGGTGTTGGCACGTCCTTTGATGATCTAAAGCAATTTCAGGCCAACGTTGAGGATGCCATCAACTCCCCAGTGGATTATGTGTTTGAAACAGGCATGTACATGGCTCTGTCTGATATGAGCCTCGCCATTGGAGACGTTGCTGGGTACAGCAATCTGATTACTATCGCAAGTGTGGAACAGCTGATTGGCATCAATACTGATGTCAACGCGGTTCCGGTGGTTCCAGATAGACGAAGCTTTGAGCCGCCGCCAGATACAGATATGGGAGTCCCCTCTTCAGGCGTTTCAAGCTGCGTGGTCGAGACCGGTCTGCGTGGGGCGCACGAGGATGAGAAAACGCTCTTATTGTAGGCAGAATCGCTATAGGCTTAGCTGTGCTTTGGTTTGCTACGTACTAAGTCACAGAGTATCAGGCGGGAGACTCCCCCCACCGCCACAGCTGCAGCCCATACATGTTCTGCAATCCAACCAGCTACCTTTGCAGCTGGTTTAAGCAGCCATGATACGATGGAGCCAATGATTCCTGGAAGGGCAGCTGCTGCCTTACCGGCCAGGCCCTTCCAGACGTTTGCAAATTTCTTAATCCATTCCTTTACCCCGGGCTTATTAGCTAGCATCGGTGTTGGGGCTGGGGTTGCACTAGTGCTCCCTCCACCCGTCAAAGCATTCACCAGGGTCAAGAATGCCAATCCAATCGCAGAGAGGATGGAGGCAATTGTTAAGCCCTGCTCCCGGAACAGGGTGCGTACGCTCAGCTAGCGTTGTGTCCTCGTTAAGAAGTCTGTTGATCGTTTCCCTGATGTGGTTAATTTGGGTTCGCAGACTTTCATGGTTAACAGAGGCAGCCTCAATACGGACACGCCGCAGGTCCTGCAGCTCTGCAAGCTCATTTGCTTGGAATCTCCATGCTGGACTATCACCCCTCCCTTCCTCCTCCAGGCTTGCCATTTTAGCTTCCCGATGTTTTATATCCCTTTCTATCTCAGTTATCTTATCTAGGTTGTTCACCAGCTCACCCCTCTGGGTCTGCATAGCCTTGTCAAGCCCTATAAGCTCTCTGAGTGGTAGGTCGTTGTCTGTTTGTGTATATAGGTCTTCTATGGCGTTATGAACGCCCTCTATGAAGCTTGTTTCTTCCACACCACCTTGCTCTGTCATGGCTTCGGGGCTGCTCATTTCTAACTTCTCCAGAAGTGCAGCTTCCGCTTTAGCAGCAGCTTGGTTAACGCCTTGTAGGGCTTTTGCTGCCTTTGTGGATAGTTCAGTGCTCACTCCAAGAGCCTGAGCAAGCTGTGTACCACCGTACTTTTCTATACTACTGGGAGAGAGGAAGTTGTTGGGATTGTTCTTCCATGTCAGAAGCTTCCATTCTCGGCCCCATTTAACCCAAAGGTCATCTTGTTTAGACGATCTAAACTCCAGAGTGGCCTGCAGCCCATGCTTAGACACTGCCTTCTTCCACCACGTAACTAAGACTTTTGTTTCTTCTTGGGATCCCACCTGATCTTCTGTTAACCCCGCAGGCATTTCAGTAATAGCCCATGGTGGACTAGTCGTACTCGAAGTATCTAAAGCTTAGTCAAAGAGATTGGGCTCCTCATCATAAAAGCTAGTCTTATCCCTCTCCCCTCCCATAGCCCCCTCCTCCACTGGGTCGTCAAATGCTGGGTTATCAAACTCCATGTCTATATGTTAAAGTAAGTGTTAAGCATTCAACATGAGTACTTACGGACGCAAACTAAACCCACATCGCCGGATACGCGAACCCCTCGGGGTAAAGGGCGTGTGATAGTCTGTAGTCGTTACAAACAATCCAAGCACTATTGACCAGAACCAACAACTACTGGTTCGCTTCCCCAATCTAGGCGCAGAAGACGTCATTGTTCCAGGGACAGCACGGCTGGCTTTTACAATCACGCTGACCTCGGCTGATGTTAACCGCAGCGTTGTGCAAAATCTAGGTCGCGCCGTAGTTAAGAAAATGACAATCAAGATTTCTGGCAATGAGGTCATGTCTATTGATGACAGCGATGTGTATAACTGTTACCACGACATGTAATGGACTGCAAAGGAGAGACAGGGCCTCCAGTACCAGGGTATTGACACATCAGATGACAAAAACACAACTAAGATACGAATGGGGGCAGGAGACAAGGATGAGACCGAGGAAGAGGACAAGGCCATAACTGATGTGTATGGTAACAGGTTCTACGTTGCACTTGACTTTGAACTCCTCGAGAGCCACATGCCATTCTACCAGAGCGCACTTAATGACAGACTGGAATACGAGCTCATGTTCAACGACTACAACCTCGTGTATCACGCAACAGGCGACACCGCTGCAAGCTATAAAATTGATGGCATCTCGCTGGAGTATGACATGGTTACCCAAAAAGAGTTGGGCCGCATGATACGCACCCAGTACACAGGTTGGCTCTCGATTCTGTATGACCGTGTGCTTCATCACAGGAAGCTTGTATACAATAAAAGAACATCAACTTGAACGTGCCTGCTCGCAGCATGAAGGGCATCCTACTGCTCTTTGAAGACCCAGCCAATGCCTCATTCGCCAGGAAGACAGAGTCGTTCTACAACCCAAAGATTACAAAAGTTAAGGTGACCATTGAGGGCATCCCCAACCAACTCTATGCCCAGGGCATGCGTGACTGCCAGCAGTGGGATGAGGTGAAGAAGGCCTTTGCTGCAACGAGTAAACAAGACCTCAGTGTAGCAATAGCTGCAAAAAACTTGGCATTGTCGGATGTTTCCCTAGGAGAGTACCTAACCAGTAAGTATACTCTGTGGCTCGACTAATGGACGAGTGATGACGACCAGCTGCACGGTAGTGGCAGGGCCGTGGAGAATGCGTCTGAGGGTATCACCATTCAGATCACAAAAAAATCACAGGTGGCTGGCGCATTGAACGTTTATATGTATATTGTAATGGATGCACAGCTTAACATTAAAGATGGCAGGTTCGTCAGCGCAGTCTACTAACAAGGTTTTGATGAAACCGAAAACTGAGTTTACATTTCCAGATAATCCGGCAATTGTTTGTGGTCAGACATGATGTGGGAAAACCGCATTCATCCTCGACCTACTTGAAGGGCCTTTCTTCGGTGCCTTCGAGCATATTGTAATCCTCTGCACTTTCATACGTTTCAATGAGGCCTATCAGACGCTGTCATGGGTGTGGGATGATTCAGAGGTGTACGTTGTTGATCCAGGGGAGCGGCTCCATGACCACCTGAGGGCTTTCTACCACTGCTTCAAGGGCGAGCCTACCCTCTACATTATTGATGACTTTTCGGCAACCAAGGCCCTAACCAAGAAGAAAGACATGTTATCCGAACTTGCATTTAGCGGCCGCCATGCGCAGCAAAGTGTCTGGGTCCTCACCCAAAAGTACAACTCTGTGCTGAAGGACTTGGAGCAGACTTGCTGGATGGTGCTGTTTCACACCAAGGACCGTGACTCGTTTGAAGACGCCTTACGTGAAAATGATGTAATTCCAACAAAGGAGGAACGTGCCACAGTACGCCAACTACTAGCAAAGACTAAGCACGCTAAACTGCTGCTGAGGACTGATCAACCAACTGCATATGCCGTTGATTGAAGTGATATTGGCCTTGATAGCAGCCACTGCCTCAGTAACCAATTGAGGTTTCTTCATCTGGGTGGCTGTGCAGTATTTTGAAGCTCGAAGGCGTATACGTATATTCATGGATCCTGATACCATTATTGATAAACTCCTTGAACAGAACACGACTAGTTAGTGGAGACAAAGTCTGGGGATCGGAACCTAGTTGCACCAGAAAGGTAGTTATGTCTTTTAAGAGAGATAGGCTTACTGCCGTCATAGCCGGCGGTCAGGCCCGTCAGTAATCTTTGGTTGGAGCGCCTTATAATTGACCAGGTTGAATCAATGTCTGATGAAGAGATCATAAAGCTGTATGTGAGATACGAGGCTCAGCCAGGCGCTAGCATGACGCGCACTCTAGGTCAAACAGTGCTATAGATATACTCAGGTATTGCTTGTATGTTTCTACCAATCCCACCAGAACACCAACCAAAGCTAATTACAGACCTTGAGACTGACCCGTTTGTCGGACACGCCCTAAGCATTGCCACTTGTGAGCTATATCATCGCTATTGTATGTTGAGCTCCATTAACCGCGGCTTTAACAACAGTTAAGCACTGTCAATTTGGAAAAACAAACACCGAATCAACAGGGGTCGGTGGAGAGGAAGACACCACTTCCTCGCTATAGCATGTGTTTAACTCTGCTATAGCATGTGCTTAACTCCGCTATAACAGGTGCTTAACTCCGCTATTACAGGTTCTTAACTCCGCTATAACATGTGCTGACTAAGAGCTGTCAATTGGACAAATAAATTTAGTAAGTAAACATGGAAGAAACGAACACAAATCAAGGGGGGACAACACCGGTGGAGATAACGTCAGTGACCGCTGCAAAAAGCGCTAAAAGGGTTGCGGCAGGACAAAAGGATGCTGCAGCTCGAAAAGCCAATCAAAATAAGCGGAGTTGGGGAGTTTGGACCAGCATTGTATTGCTACAGGCAGAAACTATTCAGGTTGTGTTACAAAAGCCTCTGGAGGCTCATTTAAAGGATCCGTTTTATATGGAATAAGATGACAACACCAATTACTGATGGAAAAATGCTCGTCAACGGTGCAGTTGTTTCCGGTATTTCAATAGGTTATGCCAAGCTTGCTAAGATGGCTCTGGGAGGTGGGTCGCCACGTCTTGATTTCACCCCACGGGACATAGCTATGGCTGTTGCCGATGTATCACTAGTCATGGCAACAAAGGATATGTTAATTAAACAAGGAATCTTACCAGATGATATACTGAAGTAATGGTCACACTCGCGTCACTTGGAGATGCTCTTGTTAACGCCCTTGCATTCTCTGCGAGCAACTTTTTATTCTCTAAATTACTAGGCAGCCAACTGGACGCGGAACGTAAACGCCATGATATGGCAAACGAGCAGCTTCAATCTGCTCAGGCAGCATGTGCCAAGAAGCGAACTGAGCGCTTATACTTCATCAATGAGCAACTGCGCTGCCAGGGACATGCCGAGCATACTTTTCGGGATGCGGATGAGGCTATGAATGAGTACTCCCTGATTACAGGTAAAACCGTTGACCCGCTGGACTCTGAGCCGCAGCTTTCAGACTTCTACGAGCCCTCAGATGGTCAAAAAGGACGAGAGGTGGCGTTCATTATACTGGGTATGGCTGCGACTTGGCTGGTTGCATACAGGCTTGCCAAATAGGTCATTTGGAGACTCGGGCGTTTGCTTTGTATGGATCGTCACATGCAGAAGATCTACTATAGTCCTAATGGCTACTGGAAAGGCATAACAGCTTGCAACGGAGGCGAAGGTTTCTGAGGAAGTTTCCAGGGGGTGGCTAACAAAGCAAGCTATATGGCAAATCTATGTGCCAGTGCCAAAACACATTCCCAGACCAAAATTTTATGTCCCTGTCCCTAAAGAGGTTCACCAAGCCGATCTCTTATTTCTTCCTCATGACGTTGTAAAGCGCTGGACTTACAAGTGTGCCCTAACTGTGGTGGATGTGGCCTCGCGCTACAAGGCAGCCGAGCCATTGACTACAAAGGAGGCTAAAGAAGTCGCAGGTGCGCTCAAAAGGATTTACAAGCGAGTACCGCTGCATTGGCCTAAACTACTTCGGGTGGAACAGTGAATCAGCTGCTAGAAAAACATGGAGTATCAATTAGGCGTGGCCGTGTGAATATCCATCGAGACCAGGGTATAGTGGAACTCTTTAACCGCACCCTTGCTGAGCGGCTCTTTGGTCACCAGTATGCCGTAGAGATAAGGGATACTAGAAAACGATCTACCGAGTGGGTTTCTCGACTACAAGCTGAGGTGACCCTCTTGACTGGAAAAAGATGCCATAAAGGCAAAACGAGTTGCACAAAACCCTCTTCAGTTGTACCAGGGCGCCCGCTGGGGTTAAAGAGCAAAAGTTTCCCTCTGGTGTTGGCGCTCGCTACCTCTACCAGCCTGGTGAGGTCGAGCAAGACCTGCGGCGGGCCACTGACCCTGTGTGGTCACTCAATGTTTACCGGATTGGAAGCTCTGTCACTAAATCTGGTGAGCATGTACTTTACTATTTGTTGGATGGACCGCTCCATGGTTTTGTAAAGGAGGAGCTGCTTGTGGTGCTGTCTGACACCCAGTTGCCACAAGATGGTAATACCAATTAGACATTAGGAGATCTATATACATAACAATAGTAGTATTTGACAATAAGTGCCCGTGGATATTACTCGGGAAGAAAGACCCCTGTAACAGGCACTGTAGGCAAGAGTGTTGCAACTCATACAGATATAAGATAAAACATGGTATGGTTAATCGTCTTTGTATGGGTTATCAGAAGGCTATAAAAATAATAAGGTAGGATTGTGTATAGATTGTGGGTTCGATAAAGTCAAACACAGTTGTCTTCGTCAAACGAAAAAAATTGCCTCACAACAGACTGCAGCCGGCGCCACTGAACGGGGATTCCCCACTGTATAGAAATAGAAATTGTGCCGCTGTCTGCAAGGTTAAAGTCCGCTCGCTGTATAGTTGTTGTCTTTTGTGTATCAAAAAACTTCCACTTAGACTAATGGATTTGTATAGTAAACGGGACTCATAATCAGCGAGCATGTAAAGCCCAAAACGATTATGTTTCAATTCACGGTTTTAAGCCACCTTACCCACGCTCTAAGGTTGCACTTCAAGCACTTGAAAAGAGTAATGAATTTGACCGTACATAGAAGGAGATATTTGCTAGATTAAGGGCTGGGGTGGCACGCACCCCTGTCCCCACCCCTGCCCTGCGCAGATCAGTCCCTTCTCCGTGCAGACCAGTCCCCGCAACCCAGTCCCCAGTCCTCACAGGCCGTTTTGAGTTTAAGAAGACTTAGTGGGCTGTTAGGAACTATTTGCGTGGATGGGTGATGAACATTCCTGAGTCTCATCCCCTTAGCACAGACCTTATGATGTTCTTTAAGGGCATGCGTCAGAAGATGTATAAAATTTTGACGGCGAGCTGGAAGAGCTTGGTGGAATCAAGTGTCCGTTTGCCATGAAGATAACACTTTCCAAGTACACCGATGATGGCAGCACTGAGTATGTCGAGCCTGTATTGCGTAATAAGCAGCAGGTGGTTCTCTCCTCAGAAGATATTAACGATGCGCTGGACCAGAGTAATGCTAATATCCAAGAGCGGTTGGAGAAGTGGACCAATAGAGGTTCTGGTTGGGAATTTGAGTCAGTCACAACTCTGTGGATCGATATTACCAACTGTCAGCCATTAAACGGTGTCACCTACCTGAAACTGCCGAAAAAGCTGGCGGTAAAGAAGGCAGTCATAAATGTTAAAAACACAAACGACCCATTCTGCCTTCTATATTTCCTTGAAGCGGCTCTGCATCCGGTTGCTAAGAACCCACTTAGACCATCAAACTATAACATTAAGCCGCTCATAACCCGGTTTGAAGGTTAAGGCGTAGAATATCCAACACCGGTACCACATATTGAGAAAGTAGAAAAGCATGCTAATCTAGCTGTAAACGTCTTTGGCTGGGATGGGAAGGCCATCATCGTTCACCGCATCAGTAAGCACTCTGGTACATGCATCAACCTCATGTTGGTTGAGGAGGACGGCGGGTTTCATTCCACGCTGATCAAAGATCTGAACCGCTTGCTGTATGATCAGAGTAAACATAAAGAGCTCAAGTTCTTCTGTGAGCTATGTCTGCATGAATACACCACTGAGAAACTGCTTCTGGCGCACAAACCTGAGTGTATGGGTATCGGGCAGACTGCTGTGCGAGTTGACATGCATGAGGAAGGGAAGAATATATTATCCTTCTAGAACTGGCAGAAACAGCTTGCTGTCCCCTATGTTATCTATGCTGACTTTGAGGGGCTCACAGTGAAGCTTCCAGGTCATGCGCTTAATCCTGATATGAGCAACACGCAAAGAACGCAGGAGCATGAGCCATGTGGTTACGGCTATGTGGTTGTCCAATGTGATGGACAGACAGAACCCCCTGTGGTTTATAGAGGAAGCGATGCTGTGGAGAAGTTCTTAAGGCTCTGCAGCAGGAGGAGCAGAAGATCAAAGCAATTCTGTCCAAGCTTGTCCCCATGCGCATGACGCGAGAGGATGAAAGAGTGCATAAGGGAGCAACCCATTGTAATGTGTGCAACAAAGAACTGGGCGGCGACTCCGTCCGTGACCAATGCCATATAACAGGTAAGTACAGTGGGGCAGCGCACAACGCCTGCAACTTGAAGCTGCGGTTGAGCCCTAAGACCACGGCCGTACCTGTGGTGTTCCATAACCTGCGGGGCTATGACTCCCATCTCTTGATGCAGGCCGTGAGCAAGGTGGAGGGCAATATCAACTCCATCCCCAATAACATGAAGTATATCTCCCTGTCGGTCGGACAGTTGCGGTTCATTGACAGCGCACAGTTCCTCCTAGCCTCGCTCGACAAGCTGGTGTCTGCTAACAACCCAGATGCCATTGCTGTGACGGCGGAATATGAGCCAGATAAAACGAAGCGGCGCTTGCTGCTGCATAAGGGAGTGTATCCCTACGAGTTTATGGATGGCTGGATAAGTTTGATGCTCCACTGCCGCCGATCCATGAGTCCTAAAGCAAGCTCTCTGAGCAGGGTATATCTGCTACAGACTATGAACACGCCCAGAAAGTCTGGAACGCGTTCGGTTGTAAAAACATGGGGGACTACCATGACCTTTACTTACGCACGGATGTACTGCTCCTGGCCGATGTGTTTGAAACATTCCGGAAAACCTGTCTTAAGCAGTACGGGTTGGATCCGGCTTACTACTATACCAGCCCCGGTTTGTCATGGGATGCGCTTCTTAAGAGCACAGGGGTGGAACTCGAGCTTTTCACCGATTATGACAAGCACCTGTTTATTGAGAAGGGATAAGCATGGTATCACATCGCCACGCTAAAGCGAATAACCCATAGGTGGAGGGGTTTGAGCAGGATAAGCCAGCGAGCTATATCCAGTACCTCGATGCCAACAACCTGTATGGGTGGGCGATGAGCCAAGTCCTACCTACTTCGGGTATTGAGTGGGTGGAACGGCCTGAGAACCTAGAGATCCAGGACCATCCCGATGATGCTGAAATGGGTATATACTTGAGGTTGACTTGGAGTATCGGCTGCGCTTCATGACGAACACAACGATTACCCACTAGCGCCGGAGCGGCTGCTTGTGCAAAACGAGTGGTTGTCAGACTACCGGAAGGATCGCATTGGGGAGCACCGGAAATGGAGTTGAAAAGCTGGTGCCCAATCTGCGGAATAAGGAGAAATATGTGGTACACTACAGGAACCTCAAGCTGTATCTGTCTTTGGGAATGAGACTTACCAAGATTCATCGTGCACTTGTCTTTGACCAAAGTCCCTGGATTGAGCCTTACATTAGGATGAATACAGATCTGCGTAAGGTGGCCACCAGCGACTTTGAGAAGGACTTGTATAATCTGATGAACAACTCTGTGTTTGGCAAGACTATGAAGAATCTCCAGAGGCGAGTCGACGTTAAGATTGTGGGCTCATCGGAAAAGAAAAAATACGGAGGCTTGTGGCCAGCCCCGCCTATGCTCAACAAAAAGTGTTTGACGATGATCTGGCTGCCCTGCATATGCACAAGACCCGTTTAGTCTTAAACCGTCCGGTGTATGCTGGCATGTGCATTCTAGATCTTTCAAAGCACTTGATGTTTGACTTTTATTATAATACCATGAAGCCCAGATACGGCAACAACCTTGGCCTGCTATACACAGACACGGACTCGCTGCTTCTTGAGATCCGTACATCTGACGTGTATGATGATATCAGGGAGGATGGGCATCTCTTTGACACTAGTAACTTTGACCCTTCTCATGCCCTGCACAGTGACAAAAACAAAAAGGTTCTGGGTAAGAAGAAGGATGAGTGCTCTGGCGCGCCCATCAAGGAGTACGTTGGTCTGCGCCCTAAGGTGTACTCTATCTGATGTCTGATGAGGGCGATATAATAAGAGCTAAGGGTGTGAAGAAGGTGGTGGTGAAGAAGCATCTACGCCACGCTCATTACATGGAGTCTCTCTTCACAAAGAAACAGTTCCGCCATAGGATGAACATGCTTCGTAGTGAGGGTCATAAGCTCTATGGGCTGCACGTCATCAAGGTGTCTCTCTCTCCCTTTGACTCAAAGCGGTCGATAGCTGCGGATGGCGTAGATACCCTAGCCTATGGGCACACTAGTTTACCAACAAACTAGCCCCTCGGCCCCGTTTGGGGGTCGGATCCGAGGCGCCCTAAGGGTGAGCAAATATCTTGTATGAGCAGTCAAAGGGTGAGTAGTAGCTTCCAGGAGCCAAGTGTTTCAGTACCCCCACTCTCTATACTACTACATTTGATATACTGTTAGCTAAGTGGAAGTTGCACCCTCCAACAACAGTCTCTCTTACATGCAACTAGTATATCATGGTAAATTTGAAGACCATAGGAAGTTGGAACTTCCAATTTATTAATGACTGGAAGGCTGTAAGCAATTGCAACGTGTGAACGGGATGTATGCTTGATAACAATGCAAGGTATGACTTCACTCATGTGTCACATACCTCTTCTATACTAGTCCGCGACGATTGGCAATATTCAGTCGCTACATGTGAAATAATAAGAGGGAAGATTTCAATGCATTTCCTAATTCGGAGATGATCTGCTAGATCACAACGGACCGAGTCCGGTTAGCTGTGAAATTAGGTCACCTGGT
This sequence comes from Urechis unicinctus, assembly GCA_034190875.2. Classification (NCBI taxonomy): domain Eukaryota; kingdom Metazoa; phylum Annelida; class Polychaeta; order Xenopneusta; family Urechidae; genus Urechis; species Urechis unicinctus. The sequence continues at coordinate 1,336,391 of CM067350.1, forward strand.
AGGCTATATGTCACTAAATATAACGGTAAGAAAGTTCAAACCGTTCAATGTTTACTGAGAACCTCACAGATAGAATCATATAGCACCACTCAACTAAAAACATCGTTCTCATCGGTTTGATATTGATTGGTATATCTTGCCAACACTTTGCTCCAGAAATCCATCTTCCTAGATTTCATGTGATGGTCCACAGAACATTCACTATCAATTAACAGGAACTTTTGTTCATTTGGCGTGTACTTAGGCCACTCAGGCAATCCATTTCCGTTCGGATTCCTGCAACAAATCAATTGGTTAGTTTGGGTAATGCCTCGCATGCTTTACAAGCGCGTGCTAGATCCGGTATAGAATTTCAACAATGGTTTAATGTTATCTTACTCTGGTGTACTTAATATTTCCAAAATTCTTACCCAGTCCTCGCAAAGTTAGCCCAATATTTGATCAACCGGTGACTCATCTTATCGTCCTGTTCGTTGGTTTTTATTTGCAATTGATCGGTTGTGTCGAAGAGAGGCCAGCCGAACACATACACCAGATCTGCGGCATGTTCGGCGCGAATCCAACTGGGTTTTTCGCTGCTTGACATGCGGTATGTAAGGCGGTAGACGAACGTGTTAGCCCTAGAATCTGCACAAGTGATTGTGGTCAAAAGAGTAGATAAAACAGACCAAGTAAATGACACCATCAGCTCCAGGAGTGTTCGTCAATGGGGAATGATATCATAATACCAGATTATCCCCAGTATTCACATCCCCAACTTAAACCTCACAGCATTATCAAATCGGATCTTGTTTAAGAAGATGATCCCAAATTTTCCGCACAGTTTTTAATCTCTCAAATCTTCCTTACCCAAAGGGTTGACTCATACCGCTGGTTATTCTGAAACGCTCCTATATGCATACATGACCCTGTTTATATAGGAGTGCTCAAGAGTTCTGCTTACCAACCTTATGAGACGAACACCTAGTCTTAACTCACGTGACTGAGCAAGTGCGGTAAGAAGCGTGGGAATAACAAATATGATATCCCCGAAGCAATCCACCACCTGCTTGAAAAGCGCATCCTCTGATTTGTCTTCCACTAAATATTCTTCCCTCACGGCCGCACGGATTGCGTCGACATCCGCATTGTCAGGATCAAATGAACCTCCGACCAAGAAGTTTAATCCCATGATGGCAGCACTGCGATCATTATGATCTTTCTTCATGAAGAAGGAAGCGGGGAAGTAGCCTTCGTGGCTGTTACATCCGATGAGGGTGTCCACCCCGCTATCGATGCCGCTTCGTCCACGAGACACGTCGTCCGCGTGTAACACGTAGCCATCTATGACCGGCGTGAACTGGTCAAGCTCGAGTAGATGACCCTGCATCTCTAAGGCAGGCATATCGCGCAAGAATCTAACGATGTCTTCACTCTTTTCGGATTTACAACCTGTACACGTGCGAACACTAATGCAATTAGCCACGATTAGAGTTGTTGACAGCATAACAAATTTCATGAATGGCTCAAATTGGCGTCCCCTTAATTCGCTTTACCCATTCTTTCCAATACTGGCCGGAAGCTATTTATAGCCACAGCGTGGGCGCGGATGTAGAAATGTGACTTCAGCGTTCCACTCTGTATTATGGCGCGATGGAAAAGGCCTCTTGCCAACGGCGATAGCAACAACCCCGAGACGCTCATGCCACCTGTCGAGTAAAATAGGGGAGACTTTTATGGAAATTCTTAAACTTAGAGCCAAGACCAGGTTCACATATGCAATGACAAGCTATGAAGTAAAATGTGCAATCGGTGCTCTCTGCGGATCTACATTCATTTCTAACAGAAGACCGCTCAATTATCCATTAATATGCTATAGGCGACCTGGTATATTGCGGTCATGTTTAAAACACGTATGTATGTATGATGCCCTGAGTGCTTAGTCACAAGTCAAATGGTTAGGCACTGAACATGGATTTAGGTACAAATTTAGATGCGTCATTGAAGCTACTTTTGACCTCACTCATAACGTCTCATTCCACAATTTTTTCAAATAAGTCGACTAAAGAAATGCGATTGCAACATTTGCGATTGAATTCATTACGTACAGTTGTAAAGCATGACATATCAATTACCTGCACTTTCGCCATAGATGGTGACATTGCTAGGATTACCACCAAATGCCTTGATGTTTTTCTGCACCCAACGAAGAGCCTCAATCTGATCCATTAGGCCGTAGTTACCAGGGGCGACCCTATCACCAGTAGTCATGAAACCTGCATCAGATTCTTAACTTAAACACATCTAAAAACATAATCTTATTTAGGCAAAATAAGGAATGGGGCCAAATTACCAAATATGCCTAGCCTGTAGTTGACGGTGACGACTATGACGTCTTCCAGTGATACAGGAGCTGTTCCATGGTAGTGATTGCTGTCACCTGTTACATACAACCATGGGGGATAAACCAGCATACTCATCTACTTAACTATTGCATGCCAGAAATTAAAAAAATGCCGTGGTTTTGTTAATACCCGTTGGAAGTTATTACGGTCTCGTACAAACTTAAAGAGAAGAAGATGAGGTTTATCAGATATTTATGGCAAATTCCAGGGACCTGCAATGAAGCCTCCTCCGTGGATAAACACCATGACCGGCTTGTTATCATTGACCTGTAGGGTTGGTGTCCATACATTGAGGAACAAGCAGTCCTCCGACATATTGCACGACTTTGTAAACTTGACGAAGTCGAGTGCATCCATTGCACCAGGCTTCTGCGGACAAATACTTCCTGAAACACAAAACGTGTTTTTAGAATGGTTTGTATGGCAAATTAGCTAATTGCTATGTTAAAGATATCTTAGTACTGTGAGTGTTGTCCATGCGTTCCCACCTGGTAAACAGTTGATGCATCACAGAGAAAAGCAAGGAGTTAAAACGTCTGCCAAGAAGCAGTGACTGTAATATTCATGAGTTTTGAGAGTATTTTTGAAATAATGACACACCAAAGGTGGTAGCATGGCGATCACCGCTCCACAAAGAGACTGGTTTTGGTGGTTGAAACCTCAAAGGTCCTACGGGCGGCTCAGCGTAGGGTAGTCCTAAGAAGGCGTATACTGGGTGGCTACCACCGCTGGCTGGGGGCACGGACTTGCCCAAGGCCCTGGCATTTGGGGCGAGCTCTACGATTGGATCCATGATGAACACTGTGTCTTCTGGGTGTCAACGGGAAAAAAAATCTATTGAATGATCGATCAGTTAACATTAAATGATAAAGGTGCAAGATGATAAATGTCGATAGGTAGCCTCGGTAGGACCACAGCAAAGTCGGTGAGTTGCAATGTCCAGAAAAGTCATTGTATCACGGCATCTTTACTTTCACTGTAATCGTCGTCATCATCATCATCATCATCATCATCATCATCATCATCATCATCATCATCATCATCATCAACACCATCACCTTCGTAACAATTGCTCCACGCTTCACCATCGACATTATGATCGAGGTAATCATTGCCATAATGTACAATTTCATAACGTCTATAACGTTATGAAATCGATGCTATATTTAAGCTAGTCCAACATTTACTGTGCATTACCTGATTACCATGTAGACTGTCATAGAGGACATACACTGTCATATTTTACTATAAATGCTTAATCACTGCCTTCTGGTTAACTTTTCCTACATGTATTTAAAATGCACGTGAATATATCAGACTTTAACTTCATAAACAATGGTCAAAATTGCACGGAAGCGATCAGGTGATTGGAAAGAGATGAAAGATTGGACATTAACCTTTCTCCTTGACGTCAACAAGGAGAGTTCTCTTCCCAGACCGGACTGATTTACATATTCTTTTTTAAGTGAAACTCAGCAGTTTGTTGTGTTTCCGTTCAACATCGCATGTGAGAAATTAGCGCTGGTACAATCAAATTGGTACGCGGCCACCCCAATCAGCCCAGAAACCAAACAGCGAGCGTAGCCACTTAGGGTTGTCTTAAATGACTCGGCGGGTTCAATGCGGTCACTAAGTCTTGCGGTATTTTCAGACTCGAGTGCTTGTGGTTCGCCCTTCCACCACCTCGGTATTTATTCCTTCCCAGGTCCACACCTCGGTCACAAGCAAGCCGAACACTTCACCTCTATCGTCCTACAGTCCCTCGCCCCCGCATTTAATCGCAGACGGGTTAGTTAAGCACACCAGGAGTTCCGCCAAGAGATCGAATCATTACAGATGGCAAGTATTTGATTGACCGAAGTGACGTTATACGGCTCTCTATCGTGAAACGCTTTAACACAAAGTCTAATACGCCTCTAAGCTGTCCAAACGTAGATAAAGCATAGCACTTACCAACATCAATATGGGTTAGAAAATCACACGATTGGACAATAACTGCTTACCACGCGTGGTTCACGACGAGTTTTCGTCAGTTTAAGCTCCAACGAAACGCCGTCAACAACGAATTGAGACCGTCTTTATTCAAGCGTGATTGCCAATCATATCTGGGTCCATTCCTGTCGATCTGCTTGAGACAGGCAAGCGATTGTTTGAGCATGTGCACTGAGCTTGTTGAACCGCCACCTAGCGAGTGAAGTCGGGTGGACAGCTTGAGGGCAGAACAAGACGTGTTTAATATTGGATCATGAGTCAAAGGCGCAGGTTCTAAGCCAGGAGTTGAAAACTGCCCGTCCTACCATACCCCACCCCGTCCGACGCGTTATGACCCACTGATTATAATTACGTGGGGGGGGGGGGAGAGATGAAAGGGGTGGGAGGCTATGGTGACGTGATGTGTGTGTGTGTGTGTGTGTGTGTGTGTGTGTGTGTGTGTGTGTGTGTGTGTGTGTGTGTGTGTGTGTGTGTGTGTGTGTGTGTGTGTGTGTGTGTGTGTGTGTGTGTGGGGGGGGGGGGTGATGTATGTGTGCGTGCGCGCGTGCATGCGTGTGCAATGTGAAATATCAGATCGTTGTTCAAACGAAATTTAATTGCAAATTACTGGTACATCCTGCTCTTGCATGCGCGCGAAATAAAAACTAAGTCAAAGTATTCGCGTCGATATGCTATTTGACCCAATGGCAATTTGTGAGCTTCATTACCTAGCCAGGTTACGTAAGGTGCATATGTGGTTAGAGCTCGCTTCAACTGAATCCTGGCTAGTGACATAAATAGGACGTGATGTGTTACAGGTTGCCCGGGATGTTGTCGATCTGTGCATTGAGTGAGCCTGTTACTGGTTGCCAGGGATGTTGTCGACCTGTCCATTGAGTGCGCCTGTTACAGGTTGCCCGGGATGTTGTCGAGCTGTGCATTGAGTGAGCCTGTTACAGGTTGCCAGGGATGTTGTCGATCTGTGCATTGAGTGAGCCTGTTACTGGTTGCCCGGGATGTTGTCGAGCTGTGCATTGAGTGAGCCTGTTACAGGTTGCCAGGGATGTTGTCGACCTGTCCATTGAGTGTGCCTGTTACAGGTTGCCCGGGATGTTGTCGACCTGTCCATTGAGTGTGTCTGTTACAGGTTGCCCGGGATGTTGTCGACCTGTGCATTGAGTGAGCCTGTTACAGGTTGCCTGGGATGTTGTCGATCTGTGCATTGAGTGAGCCTGTTACTGGTTGCCCGGGATGTTGTCGACCTGTGCATTGAGTGAGCCTGTTACAGGTTGCCCGGGATGTTGTCGACCTGTCCATTGAGTGCGCCTGTTACAGGTTGCCCGGGATGTTGTCGACCTGTGCATTGAGTGAGCCTGTTACAGGTTGCCCGGGATGTTGTCGACCTGTTGCCCGGGATGTGAGTGAGCATTGTTACCTGGTTGCCAGGGATGTTGTCGATCTGTGCATTGAGTGAGCCTGTTACAGGTTGCCCGGTATGTTGTCGACCTGTCCATTGAGTGAGCCTGTTACAGGTTGCCCGGGATGTTGTCGAGCTGTGCATTGAGTGAGCATGTTACAGGTTGCCCGGGATGTTGTCGACCTGTCCATTTAGTGAGCCTGTTACAGGTTGCCCGGGATGTTGTCGAGCTGTGCATTGAGTGAGCCTGTTACTGGTTGCCCGGGATGTTGTCGAGCTGTGCATTGAGTGAGCCTGTTACAGGTTGCCCGGGATGTTGTCGAGCTGTCCATTAAGTGAGCCTGTTACAGGTTGCCCGGGATGTTGTCGACCTGTCCATTGAGTGAGCCTGTTACAAGTTGCCCGGGATGTTGTCGACCTGTCCATTAAGTGTGCCTGTTACAGTTTGCCAGGGATGTTGTCGACCTGTCCATTGAGTGAGCCTGTTACAGGTTGCCGGGGATGTTGTCGAGCTGTGCATTGAGTGAGCCTGTTACAGGTTGCCCGGGATGTTGTCGAGCTGTGCATTGAGTGAGCCTGTTACAGGTTGCCAGGGACGTTGTCGACCTGTCCATTGAGTGTGCCTGTTACAGGTTGCCCGGGATGTTGTCGACCTGTCCATTGAGTGCGCCTGTTACAGGTTGCCCGGGATGTTGTCGAGCTGTGCATTGAGTGAGCCTGTTACAGGTTGCCCGGGATGTTGTCGATCTGTGCATTGAGTGAGCCTGTTACTGGTAGCCCGGGATGTTGTCGACCTGTGCATTGAGTGAGCCTGTTACAGGTTGCCAGGGATGTTGTCGACCTGTGCATTGAGTGAGCCTGTTACAGGTTGCCAGGGATGTTGTCGATCTGTGCATTGAGTGAGCCTGTTACAGGTTGCCCGGTATGTTGTGTTGAGTGCCAAATTCATAACAAACCTACCCTTCATCATAACGTACCCTCTCAGTCATCAGTTGATGGAGTAACCCCCAACAGCTTATATTAATTATACGCCCCAGTTTCCAAGATCCACAAGTGACCTTCATGTCACCTGCCACTTCCCCCCTCTCCTCATACATACCCCATATTCCAGAGCCACATGACCTTCCTGCCCAGGCAACACCCGTTAGCCCCAGCCCTCACAGACCTGGCTACAGCATGTCCCATGAGAATTGGGATGGCGTGCCTTAGTCGTTGAGGGAAGCAACTTATATTTCAAAATCAGTTCTCTCCTGGCCTCCGAGCTCAACACTTCTCTCTCTTAAGTTTAGGCTAAGTTACATCTGAAATTCGAAAGTTGAAAACAGTTAAATAAAGTTCAAGTTGTTATTAACCCTACATCTGGAGTTCGATTCTTTTACTTACTACAAGTGCGTAGCGTGAGCATCTCTACACCACAGATCACGTTACAACACATGGTGGAGAATTCATTCGATTCCGGCTGCCAACGTGTGAGTACAAAATTTAAGATTTTCTTTGATATCCTGATTTTCAATTACAATTGCGTGAAATGGAAGGTATTCTTAAAAGAATGCATACTGAATGTATTGAGCTGCCCGAATTGTTAAACGACGCTGAACGTCGCAATGCAAGCTTGAGGGTGGCCTTAAAGAATGCTAATGACAATTATGAAGCAGCCTGGTTGCGGGAGCGATTCTTTGCGCAGGAATACCAGCGATGTCGAGTGGGAGACGCAATTCAGCGTCAAATTGCTCCTGATATCATAGAGTGGCGTGAGACGGCCATCCGTGAATGTATTGAGTATGCTGAAGAAGAGACCAGGTTGCGTGTAGCATTCAGGGAAGGCATTAGATATATTATGTTGTTGAGAGAAGTTCAGGAAGAAAGCAAAGCCTCAGTTGTCGCTCCCATTGCAGATTATGCAAATGTCGCATCGTTTGAATGCCCACGAACTACAGTCGTCCCGTCCCCAACCCATTCTAGCCCCGCTCCATTGCCGACTACAGTTGCCCCGTGCCCCACCCCTTCCAGCCCCGCTCCTTTGCCGACTACAGTCGACCCGTCTACAACCCCTACCAGCCCCGCTCCTTTGCCGACTTCAGTCGACATATCCCCAACCCCTCTTCGCCCTTCTCCTCTGCCTACTCCAGTCGACCCATCACTAACTCCTCCAAGCTTAGAGTCTACACCAAGTTTTGTCTCGCTATCACCAGCCCCTCCCGACTCTGATAATAGACTGGCTTCTGCCCTATCATCACCAACTCCAAATAAACCATCAATTGTGGATCCGCAATCTTCCATTCCACAAACCAAATCTTTGCTGACATCACCTCCTCAAGGAAGCTTCGTGTCAGCCCTCGCGTCGCATCCCCAACTCTCGCGAGACCCTACTGTTCAACGAACATCTGTCAACAGTTTCCCGCCAACGCCTATCCCTGGCGCTTCCCGCTATCTCCCTGCATTCTGGAAGACCCGGCATTGCTATACAGGTCATGCTCCAGTTGGCTAACTTGGTCAGTACATCTGCTTATGTTAGTGGCCACTTATCTGTTGATGACCTCATTTGATTTAATGACCCGAATTCGTCTTCGCATTCACAACAGCAGGTTTAGACTATTGGTAGTGTAACATAGTTGTAGTTAAGATATAGATACTGTACTTTATTATATACTGATTCAAGTAGTGTAAGTTCAGACGTCAATTCCACCTCTTTTTTTAAAATTCTCTTCACTAGGTACTGAGACCGTAAGCTTCATACCCGGGCCTGCTAATGCGCAGTCCATTAATGACACGGCTGATTCAAAAGTTTACACTCGGACAGCTGATGCTACATTGATAGGAGGTTAACATGCCTGCAAGACCAGACAAGTCATAAAAACGCTCCGGCCGACTGGGCTCATTAGCTGACCTGCGATGAACTTCCATTTAATGATATGCGCGGCATGCAATAAATAAACGGACCCGTTCGCGACCACCACTTGCGATAAGCTCATTGACTGGCGCATCACAGAACTTAGCGCATGCGCCCCGCAGTTGCCTGGTCCGTCCTTTCTCTGCGCACTAAAATGCGCTGCGGCGCATCGGGAGTTAAGCGCGAAATTCAACATAAAACTCCCCGATATTTTATATTTTAATTACGTTTAAATTTCATGATATGAGTTCCGTGGATAGTGGTTATAGAATTGAACAGTTAACATTGGTTTAAGAAATCTAACTCGTCTTTTAGAAAGTCTGTGTGATTTAGATTTTATTAGCGTGAAGCTCGAATGGTGACCATAACCACGGATCACAGATCTGACGAGATCAGTAAGTATCATGGTCAACATTTCAGGTAGCAGGTAACCCGCAGGATCTTGTCCCAGACGTATAAGGATGAACGGCCTTCTGATTGGTATAATGAGTTTAGAACCAATTCCGTCCCAGATCACAGCTAAGCCTAGGTTGAGCTTGCGCTGTCTGTAAAATGTTGTTAGCCAATTAGAGACACCCTCCCCGTACTACAGGCGTGCGCCAGGAAGGCGACGTGGGGACATAGCATCTGCCTTGTACAATATGCGCCACACCCCCTCTCTCTAGGGCCAGCAGTTAATCCTCAGGAACGCGCTAGGTCAGTGGCTCAAGTTGATGTCCCTGAGGGCCGACAGTTCACGCCAGGAGATTGTCGAAGGAATAGACAAATAACGGCATGCCCTGTCGATTTCCCGTCGAGTTCTGCTTCGGGTTATAAGCAGACTACGCATCAACAGTCATGTGTACTTGGTGTTGTGAAGTTATTATAGTAGTGTATTTATGCTCAGTGTGGTTGTCATGCCGTGCTCTGTTAACAGTATTCAAGAGTTTGTACTTGTTCAGTAGCGTCTTTGGTCAAGGGGACAGATCACTTTCAGCCAATGGAGGCGTTGACGCGCGAGTCCTGTCTACGACATGATCAACCGGCCGAGGATCTTCAAGTATCACGTCGCTGCCTGGATCGAATGGACCCACCAGTTCGGAAAGCTCACGTCAATAATAATTCTTATTGTGTAAATGACAGAATCACATTTAATTTTTTTACGTAGATGTTCCAGCTTAAATGCAAGCAGTGGGCATACGCAAGTGAAACGACCATGACTTGTTATCCATCAGCCCTGCTTTGCTAGTTTAGATGCAAGTAAAACGACCATGACTTGCTCAGGCTATATTTATATTCCAATGGTGTAACTTTCTCCTCCTTTAGAATAGTCAGGTTTACCGTTGCATGTCTAATCTTGCTTCTCTCCCCTTTTCCACCTAAAATCCCACGCCAGGTAGGCCCCCAATGTTAATTAGTTTTAGCGTTGAGGTGCACAGAGAGGCCAACTCTCTGCTTGGCTCGGATTCACAAGGGTTAGGAGTGTCACATGATACTCCTGCTGGCGCTATCGATGCTTCGGCATCAATGGTGCCAGTTTCCGAGTACAGCTGGGGTATCTATGAGTAATTTAGATGCCCTAGCCATAGATATTGCACCATGTCCCCAATAAAAATAAAATATGGTTGAATTTCAACCTCTAGAAAATAGGCCAGCTTGCACGACATCTACCAACATTTCACATGTTCAACAATAAGTATAGTAATAAAAGTAAAATATATAACAATGTAATAATAATACCATAAATATTTTGATTTCACTGAAAAAAAATTAATAGGACTAGAATTTTTTTTTTTTACCATAAGATTTATCAATTCTGATATAAAGCACAATGGAATGTGTATTTCACATTCCGACTCACTACCGCCATTTCCTTACCAACCAACCCTTAGTTTAGAATATCCCCATGATTATTATTTTTTTTTTTCCCATGAAGGGACCTAGTTTCTTTTGTGGATATTCATCCACTTAAAAGGAGAGGGATATGTTGAGTGCCAAATTCATAACAAACCTACCCTTCATCATAACGTACCCTCTCAGTCATCAGTTGATGGAGTAACCCCCAACAGCTTATATTAATTATACGCCCCAGTTTCCAAGATCCACAAGTGACCTTCATGTCACCTGCCACTTCCCCCCTCTCCTCATACATACCCCATATTCCAGAGCCACATGACCTTCCTGCCCAGGCAACACCCGTTAGCCCCAGCCCTCACAGACCTGGCTACAGCATGTCCCATGAGAATTGGGATGGCGTGCCTTAGTCGTTGAGGGAAGCAACTTATATTTCAAAATCAGTTCTCTCCTGGCCTCCGAGCTCAACACTTCTCTCTCTTAAGTTTAGGCTAAGTTACATCTGAAATTCGAAAGTTGAAAACAGTTAAATAAAGTTCAAGTTGTTATTAACCCTACATCTGGAGTTCGATTCTTTTACTTACTACAAGTGCGTAGCGTGAGCATCTCTACACCACAGATCACGTTACAACAGTTGTCAAGCTGTGCATTGAGTGAGCCTGTTACAGGTTGCCCGGGATGTTGTCGAGCTGTGCATTGAGTGAGCCTGTTACAAGTTGCCCGGGATGTTGTCGACCTGTCCATTAAGTGTGCCTGTTACAGTTTGCCAGGGATGTTGTCGACCTGTTCATTGAGTGAGCCTGTTACAGGTTGCCCGGGATGTTGTCCAGCTGTCCATTGAGTGAGCCTGTTAGTGGTTGCCCGGTATGTTCCGCTCAGGACTGCGCCTGAATCACGAATTCAAGTGGTATAATGCGCCCTGTACCGAAAATAACCACACCCTGTGCGAGGTTGCTTCGGATGATGCATCCCGTCTAACGCGCCCCATGTTTGAACAAAGTGGTCAGCTTTTGACGGAACAGTCATTGCATCCATTGGTCACGGTGTCTACACCAGTTGTACAAGATATGACAATGGTTTACAAATGCGACAACATTGCACGAATCGGTACGACCTTGCGTTAGATGGTTAAAAATGCTCTTACATACACACGCACACAAACACACACACACACACACACACACACACACACACACACACACACACACACACACAAACACATACGCACACACACACACACACACACACATATATATATATATATATATATATATATATATATATATATATATATATATATATATATATATATATATATATATATATATATATATATATATATATATATATATATATATATGTTTTTTGATGTATATCAACCTTTTCAACCGCATGTGTCAGTAAAAAAAATCGCCGATTGTAGCGCCACTCGTTTTCCGTTTGACCGAATGAAAAACGAATATGTTTAGTGTTTCCGTTCTTTGTCTTCGCATATGAAACACGGTTACTGTTGTTCGTTTTGGGTTTTTTGGTTTTAATAAACAAGAAACGAAAAGACGGTATATACATGGACCTTGAAAGTCATTTGGCGAGAATTCTGTTGCGGCAGAATAGAAAGACGTTGTTCGTGAACATTATGATGTGCGTCTGAGTTGCGCTCATGAATCGGTCATAACGCTGTTAACATTGAACCAAATTACATTCATACGTTAACTGCATTAGAACCAAACAATTGGAAAAGTAACGCTGAATACAGACGGTTTGTTGACAAATTTTAGAGTCAGCCACATGTTCATCACAAGCAACATTGTCATGGAGCATAACGACAATGAAATATACATATTTACTCAAAGAATATAATACCCCGGCAATAAAATAACGATGACTGGGAAAATGTCGCATGTGTACGGTATGCTGTTTGTTGTACGCACATCATGTATTGTACAAAAGGCAACACTAGAGCTTTTCTGCCAATGAATAAATACATTCAGTGAAGCCTGGTCTTATGCCTGAGTTACTATAATTTACATATCAAAGCGTCCATACAGTGGTAGATATTCTTCTTAATGAATAGAGGTTTGAGAGTAAGCTTGATAGATCGTCTGCTTGTCTGCTTCTTATGTGAGGATAATTAAGACGCTTGGCCAATTTTCCCGATCATGTGCTTCACGTCCAAGACCTTGTCTTTTAGTTATGTGATGTGGCTGTAGATTATTTAAATTAATGTAGATATGAATCTGGGAGACTATATCACCATGGAATGTGGCATGGAGATTAGATTAGCTGCGAATTATGACGACGTCCACCTCTGGCGGGTTAGTATGTTGCTAAGGGTCATTTGTCAGTTGATGTTAGCCCCAATTAGTAAGCGTGGCATTTTACACGGGAAATATTCATTGGTTTTCGATTATCTGTTTGTCATCTGTCAACAATTGATCATATGTTTATGTAGATGTGCAGGGCTGTATGACTGCATTACGACTCACATGGCGTATGTTCCAGACTGGAGTAGTAAATGAAAGGTTTGTGTTCGACTCCGCATGAACTAACAGTGATGAAGCGGGTATCTTATCGTCATCCAACACCGTGATTATTGATGACAATTGTTTGATGCTAATTAACTAACAGATGTAAACGGAGTATATAACCGCAACATCCAGTGTTATTATGGGATAGTGTAGCATTTAGGAAATCCTATGAAGGGATACTTGGCTCAATGTATGATGTAACCCAGCTACACAAGTGCTCTAACTGTCGTGTAACCATTTCGCGTTAGTAGATAAGATTTCTCCCTCAATGTTCTCGTAGCTTGACAATAGATTACGCTTCTCTCTGCCAGCTGCAAAGCAAAGTTTTTCACTAACAAGCATATGTGTTTAAGTGAGTCATTGTATTTCGCCGGTCATACACTCGACATGCCGCTATGACGACATGCCGCTATGACGACCTCCAATATCCCGTTCATATAGTTGTTCATGTATTTATTTCAAGATTAAATCGGATACGAACAATGATGACAATATTCTGATGTATAACGATGTATACACTGTGAGAACAATGCCACCAGGGGGTTACATGTGACTAACAGGGGGTTACTTGTGACAAACAGGGGTTACATGTGACAAACAGGGGGTTTCATGTGACAAACATATGCACTTATGTTATAATTGCGTTGAATGGCGCGCAACGAGATCGGATCAAATCATAATAATCTATCTAGGATCTTAATAAATCGAAAAGATTTGCTTAGGTTGGCTTTTACTAAATTGCTATTTATATTATTGATGAAAATACGAGTATACTCGGTTGACAACCGCTCGCCTGTCATTTTCTAATTCATGACACACATTAATACAGCGCTTAATGAACTTCATTTATTAACATAACAAGCTGCGTCATATATCGCTCACCATAAAGCTATAATCACCCAGACAGACCAGACAAGAATCTCCAGGTATGGTCTCTTTGACACATGCAGTATTTCCCACTCATTTCGGGTAGCATGGTGCTGGTGATATAAGTCAGCTTAAAGTGACACAGAGACTGGGTACTTCACGGCCTCACCTTATAAAACACTGAAGATTCCCGGTCTGAATTCATGAAGTGAAGATTGTGTATGACCTTGTTAACATTGACATTACTTTATTATGCTAGAGGGGCTTTTGGTTCGATCCATCTCGTGACCGAAGCCGATCAATCAACGAACCATGATAACATCACTTTATCTAAGTAAATAGGATGACCTCAATGTCCATATAGCCGTGCGTGATGATGGTTATAAAGTGTGCATTTAGGTCCATATTGTGCTGTCATATTGGCTTCTCAAAGCAATCATAAGACTGATAAGAAACGCCGAAATATTCCGTCGTTTTAAGAGTGAGCCAATGCCCAGGACGGTGATGTAAATGGTCCTCCATGAAACGACACAACTCTAGGGTACATATTGCTACCCTGGTGGTGATGGGCAAAAAATAGCAGCTTTCCTCATGCAATTGTGTCCAATTGCTGGGGTGAGTTTTGCCAATCTACAGGAGGCTATTAAGGGCCAGATGTGACCGATCATGGCATGCGTTCCATAGAGCTACCCAACTTGCAAATTATGGCGGAAAGTCATCTGATAAAAACACGTTGCTTGTATAAAGGATACCGAGCCATGCCTCGCTATTCTACATCCCATCACTTACTTTGTAGGAGAGATTCATATTTGCGATAAATGCGTCCCATAAAAATGATACTATACACACAACATATAACATCCATTAGACCAGAAGCCAATCGCTATCCCCATACACGCGTCCCCGGCGAGTCGTCATTGCTCGCCGTCACATACACGTGCCTGCCTTGCATACAAATGAGCATATTTTCAATATGGAATTCTCTATGGAGGCCTCAAGATGCCTATATTATGCAAGTGAATCAGAAAAATACTGCTTGGATGAATGAATGGCTTGCATATTGAGGAACTGTGTTTGTCTTGTATGAAGCGTCGCATTGATCAGTTTGCTTGCATCAGTGAATGTATGTGAACTTGCTGATTCCATCAATGAGCTTTTAAGTCTACAGCAAGTGGCTTCTACAAAAGCAACTCCTAATTGAATGCTTATTGCAAGCACCGTGAACCATTTCCATCTTGGGAAAACAGGACATGCAGCTACTCAATGGAACGTTTGGTTTTAATGGTTGCACAGCGTAACAATGCTTAGACGCAGATTAGGAAGACGATCTTAGGCGCTGTTCGTGGGATTATCAGGAGTAATCACGGTAAAACCAAAGTGATTTATCAGGATTAATCACGGTAAAACCAAATTGATGTAGCTGATTAATCACGGTAAAACCAAAGTGATGTAGCTGGATTAATCACGGTAAACCAAAGTGATTTAGCTGATTAATCACGGTAAAACCAAAGTGATTTATCAGGATAAATCATGGTAAAACCAAAGTGATTTATCAGGATTAATCACGGTAAAACCAAAGTGATTTATCAGGATAAATCACGGTAAAACCATAGTGATGTAGCTGGATAAGGAAAGCCAACTGCATATCCTCTCAATTAACCACCTCATCGCTTCCGTGGCTGTGCAACAGGTTATTTACTACATACGATTCGCCGAAGGATCCCATGAATTTCGTAGAACGTTTTCATCATAGCAATAAGTATCTATTGAAGCTTTTCTTCATAATTTATGATGGGTTGCATAAGGTTTTACAAGTATATGTTTCTTATCATATATCATCCGAAAGCATGGCGTGAAGCATTAACAAGAGGAGCAACATGTCCGAACGAACATCGACACATTCACGGATAGTAACGCATCAGGTATGGCAGTGAGAGAGATGATGCGGCAAATGAGACGGTTATGTGGTCTTTGCAAGACACTCAGGTAAGATGTTCACAGTGCATTGCCTGTAGCGTCTTCTGTTGCTCACATTGCTTGACTAACGTACGTAGTCACACAGTACAGGTATAGTTACATGCAAAGCTAAACAGAGAAGGGTTATTTGGCCTGTCCACACATGGAAATGCCGGCCATGTGGGCGTCGGCTGGCTGATGGTATATCACCTGGTGCGCAACGCATTGCATTTGTGACATTACGCACGTGTTATCGAATACTTACATTTGATGCTCACTATATATTCAACTGATATGCTTTTAAGACTTATAAAGTACTGTGGGGCTAATGCCGGAAATGACCGAATGTCTATTCCGTCAATGCGTTGTAAGGTACAGGCGAGCAGGGAGCTTTGCCTGCTTTGGCTGCTGCATAATGGTATTCTTAATAATTAACAGCAGCTTGAGAGTAAGCTTGACGCATCGTTTTCATGATTTGCTGTTGATGGGGAACGATTCAGATGCAGGTACAATTCCCTTGATCATGCTCTTTATGCCTCAAATATATCTATTGGGATGCAATATTATAAGAGGTGCGTTATTGACGGTTTAATAGCAGTCAACTAAGGTAGTCCGGATATTACCTGGGAATGTGTAATAGAGATGGGATTAGGTGTGAATCATTTTTAGCCATATATTCTGCATTATATGTAAATGGAATGTACAACCGAGATTCACAGTGGGTCATTCAGCGGTGGAGTGTGGTATATGGAAATATAAGAAATCACAGTGTTAGTGGCTGCAGCACACTGGAGTCAATGGAGGATGTAGCCTCGCCATGGGCCTGGGGGTGGGGGGGGGGGAGGGCGGGCTATCCTGATCAGCTTCCCGCCTCGGCTGCCGATGGTTGCCTGCTCAATACCATTTCACGACAGTTAATAAGATTTCGACTTCAAAGTTCTCGTGACCTTTGAAGTTGTGAGAAGGTTGTCATTAGATTATGGTTCGTCATTTCTGCTGCAGGGCAGCAGCAAGATGTGCAAGCGTGCGATGGAGCAAGTTATTGTATATCGCAGATGAGACACATGACGCGCCACCGAGGTGACATTCCATACCCAGCTGAAAGCATTTCCAGTGTGACCCGACACAGCCTATGTGACCCGACACAGCCTATGTGACCCGACACAGCCTATGTGACCCGACACAGCCATGCAGTGTGACCCGACACAGCCTGCAGTGTGACCCGACACAGCCTATGTGACCCGACAGCCATGCAGTGTGACCCGACACAGCCTATGTGACCCGACACAGCCTATGTGACCCGACACAGCCTTTGTGACCCGACACAGCCTATGTGACCCGACACAGCCATGCAGTGTGACCCGACACAGCCTATGTGACCCGACACAGCCTATGTGACCCGACACAGCCTATGTGACCCGACACAGCCTATGTGACCCGACACAGCCATGCAGTGTGACCCGACACAGCCTATGTGACCCGACACAGCCTAGCCTGTGTGACCCGACACAGCCTATGTGACTCGACACAGCCATGTGACCCGACACAGCCTATGTGACCCGACACAGACCCATGCAGTGTGACCCGACACAGCCTATGTGACCCGACACAGCCTATGTGACCCGACACAGCCTTTGTGACCCGACACAGCCTATGTGACCCGACACAGCCACCCGCAGTGTGACCCGACACAGCCTATGTGACCCGACACAGCCTATGTGACCCGACACAGCCTATGTGACCCGACACAGCCTATGTGACCCGACACAGCCATGCAGTGTGACCCGACACAGCCTATGTGACCCGACACAGCCTATGTGACCCGACACAGCCTTTGTGACCCGACACAGCCTATGTGACCCGACACAGCCAGTATGACCCGACACAGCCAGTATGACCCGACACAGCCTATGAATTTATTTCACGAATTATTTGGGAGCGATCAATGACAGAATGCTTCGCGTGAAATAAATATATGTGTTCAGTGTGAGGTCTTCTGTTTGATCTCATAGCAGGCACAATGATTGCAAATTTGCTTGTGTGCTAAATTCAAGTTGTATGGCACACAAAGACACTGGATTACATACAAGGATAGAGATGTTATACAGTTACTGCTGCTCCTATCTCGAGTTCAACAATAAAGTGTTTCGCTCAATGCACGTGTTAACACCGGGTGCTGCTTTAAGCATTGCTCCAAAGAGCTAATCGTACCACGCAAGGAGGTCAGATACAAATCACAGTGTATGGTCCCTTTGATTTGAAAACTATACGCTAGTCATGCTACGCTTTTCATTAAGCCTGAACGGTCGTGACACAGATTTACCTGATACAGGTGTAGTTGATGAATGAGATGAGATCGTGCTCTCTCAGGTAAACAGAGACATTATTTCACCAAAGACGTGTTTGAGTTGGCTTTTAACTGTTATCTGCGTTGTGTTAGAAGCTGTTCATTCAACATATCAAGTAATACTCTCAAACATAGCATATTTGGGATGCTGTTATCAGGTCGAGATGCTGTTATCAGGTCGATATGTGGCCATTAGAGTCGGGCCGGAGGTACTGGTTTTGTGGCGCTACCATAAGTAAAGTTTCAAAGTTGCATTAAATCCATATTTTGGGGAGACAAGTTAATGCCATATGCTACCTAATGACTCCAGGTATTGTGACCCTAGAAAATGGCTTAATATATTACCAGGCAATAACAATAAGGGCAATTTGGCGTTTTTATCATGATTCAGAGCCGTTCGCATAAATTGGTTGCACGCAGCATCCTTTGTATTTACTTTCATGATTGGTAAAACGTTGATTGTGACTATATAATCTCCATCCCCTTTTAATAACGAATCATAGCAAAGTTCATACCATGCATAGTTTCAAACAAAGTATACCAGAAGTGCAGCGTTGTTAAATGTATTTTGAACTATTTGTTAACCAGCTGGTGTCTGCTGTAAGATGGGTTACGATAAAACTCATGTGAACATAGTGATGGTGCCGGACCACCGAAAGATTTGAGACAAAGACAACATGCGGGAATAATTAAGACAATTTTCTCGATAATCTTCTTAATGCTTCAGGCCATTTGATTCTAAGCGGTTATAGATGAGGTGGATGCAGGCTAAAATGACAATCTACGACAGCGTCCGCGAGAGGATTTGTCCATGGAAATCGTTATGGAGATTAAATAAACTGCGAATTCTTTCTCACACTACGGCTGGTGGATTAGCTGTGTACTAGGAAGTATGCGCCAGCTTCATGTAGTAAGTGTGCGTGTGTCCATGTCGAATAGTGACAGCATGCTATTCTTAGTTTCCAATAGTCAACAAATGATCATAGGTTTTACAGATGTGCGCAACTGCTTGCATATGTCACGGCGGTTTCGGCATATGTTTTACAGATGTGCGGCACTGCTTGCATATGTCACGGCGGTCACGGCATATATTTTACAGATGTGCGGCACTGCTTGCATATGTTCACGGCATATGTTTTACAGGCGGCACTGCTTGCATATGTCACGGCGGTCACGGCATGTTTTACAGATGTGCGGCACTTTTACAGGTCACGGCGTATGTTTTACAGATGTGCGGCAATGCTTGCATATGTCAAGGCGGTCACGGCATATGTTTTACAGATGTGCGGCACTGCTTGCATATGTCACGGCGGTCACGGCATATGTTTTACAGATGTGCGGCACTGCTTGCATATGTCACGGCGGTCACGGCGTATGCAGATGTGCGGCACTGCATGTCATGTCACGGCGGTCACGGCATATGTTTTACAGATGTGCGGCACTGCTTGCATATGTCAAGGCGGTCACGGCATATGTTTTACAGATGTGCGGCACTGCTTGCATATGTCACGGCGGTCACGGCGTATGTTTTACAGATGTGCGGCAATGCTTGCATATGTCAAGGCGGCCACGGCATATGTTTTACAGATGTGCGGCACTGCTTGCATATGTCACGGCAGTCACGGCATATGTTTTACAGATGTGCGGCAATGCTTGCATATGTCAAGGCGGCCACGGCATATGTTTTACAGATGTGCGGCACTGCTTGCATATGTCACGGCGGTCACGGCATATGTTTTACAGATGTGCGGCACTGCTTGCATATGTCACGGCGGTCACGGCGTATGTTTTACAGATGTGCGGCACTGCTTGCATATGTCACTCACGGCATATGTTTTACAGATGTGCGGCACTGCTTGCATATGTCAAGGCGGTCATGGCGTATGTTGCGGGACTAGAGTGTTACGGCAACTGTTAGGGTGTCATATATTTACTGATGATATCGCGGATTTCTAGTGATGGATTTGATGTCAAATCGATCTCCATCTTCGGGATCACTGATAGCCAATCTTACAGCATATTTAGCGACTGACTAACTTACCAACGACGGAACCAACATGGTGTGTGTTTCGGGTTTGTTATGTACAATGTTGCTTAGAATAAATCAACTTATTGGCAGTGTTATTAATAACAGAAGCAGACTTGATTTAGTACAGATTGAAGTATCACCAGACGGGAGGCATGAGGCTAAAATCACATCAATGAAGCATTTTACTGCTTCTTTAATACTATTCCTGGTCAGTTAACACAATTCACCCTCAAGGTGTGTGTTTTATGTGAAGCGGAGCTCAGCTTGGCATTGGATTATGGTTTCCCTTGTCTATCCCAAACCGAAAGGCAAAGAGACTTAAGTGGGAGCGTGTGCAAGTAAGATATTGCGTTTTTCTGCATACGTCGCGCTGTGTCGATGATGTAGCATACTTCTTATGCGAGCATTCAACACAGCAATGTAATTGGTCATGAATAAGTTTCAAGATGAATCGGACTCTCCCGTATAATAATGTAGATAGCCTGGCTTGTCGGTTTGCATTGCGCGTGTGTGTGTATTAACTAAGTTATATTCAGATGGTAAGCATACTGCTCTGACAAATTACCCAACGGCAACTACAGCAGGTTGTAATGCTCCGTTAATTTTTAAAGTTTCCGCATTAGAAAAGTTTGCCGCGAAGACACTCCATTAACGGATATCACTGGATGAAATCTCTTAAGTATAGTCATCAGCGCGCCCTTATGTAAATGCAGCTACGCGGAATTCGTGCGAATGCGAATGCCGTGTTCATTACCGCACAACTTGACATCTAAAACTTCACCCGAAATAAATCACAGTAAGTGATCATACGGTACGCTGCATCATTCATTGACCGTGCCAAGACATAAAGTATGATTAATGTGCATGGACAATTCCACAATCATCGTCTCTATGCCGCAAACCTAGCTCTTGCCTTAAGCGATGCAATGGTAGAGGATGCGGATAATTGTAATGTGTAATGGCAGTCACTAGCCTCAGGGAAATGAGTTATGGAGATAAGAATAACTGTGGTTTGTGTAAATGACCACTCGTGGCGGGTCAGCTTCGTATTTGGAATATGAATTAGCCACTGTTATAACGAATTGTTCATGATTCATGTAATTAACGGCATGCAATGCTCGACTTGCCCCATTTGATCTGAATAGAGGCTAACATACATTGCGGAGCTAATCACTATCTAGCAGTTTCCATGTCCTGTTAAGATGGGAGTAGCTTGATATTAGATTATGGTTCTCCAAGGCAGCAGCAATGACTGTAAAATGTCGGGGAATACTATTCTATTTTTCTCATGGTGGTGAACAATATTGCTTAAAATATTCAATAATATTGCTTATAACAATTCTGAATAGTATTGCTCAGAGTAAATTCTAGTTCAATCCATGAACTCTTAAATTTTTATGTAACATTCGATCCCTTAATTTTGATGGGACGTGAATTAAAATTCAAATGTGGCAAAGCGATATTTGACATCCAAATAAAATGTAAGAAGGTTGAGTGATTATATCAGCAGATTGTGGAAGAGCGCATGCGTAGCTAATTCACTCGGTCGCCTCTCATTTAGCTACTCGTGTAAGGCTGTTTGTAAAGCGCCGATATCGATCCATGTTTGATGATTTGGTGCTTCACATTAGGTCGTACATTGCGACGGGTATCAAATCTACACTTTATTTGCTTCATTTTGCTCCAGATTACCAAGTGGGATCATTAACAAGACATGATTATGGCTTATGACATGTACAGAATTAATGGTGTCGCGTTGAAAGTAATCCACTAATAAGGCGTAAATAAGTTCCCAAAAATATCAATCAAATT